>BLKM01004911.1:2500-23724 GCA_013340265.1 Coptotermes formosanus
TGTTGAATAGGGCGATTGTGGATTTGGATTCCATTCGCGAAATTCATGCACGTTAGTGTTTCTGCTGTGTTTGTGATCCAGTGTATGTTGAAGCCTGACCACCCCCGTCGAAGCAGCATTCGCAGATGTTTACACAGAAGATTTAAAAAGAAATTCGTAAAACGTAAAACCATGTGACAAATTGGCCTGCAGCGCCGCACTTATAGACTAGTGTGTATAAATAAGCAATTGCAGTTAAATATCAATGGCTGTTATTTGCCGGAAACCCCCAAGGACACAATGAATTGTTACAGTCCCCATGAGAATGGCCGCCAGATGCAGTATGTTGGGGGGACAGCAAAAAATATTTTTTGTAAAGTTTAGGAATTTGTACGTTGAACAAAACAGTAGTGTACAGATTTTGAAGGTCTCAATTTTAATAACGGTGGTCTCTAAGCTCAATCTGTATTGCAGTAAAGTAGAAATATCCGTAGATGACATTAAAGAACGTATAGGTTAGGAAAAGTTGAAATACCTTATACGGGCGTAATGTACTGTTAAGCGCATCGTCATGTGGACACGGGATTTTTGTGTCACCTGTACTTGTCTGGCTAGAGGAAAGTACCTTTTTCAATAAGTGAAACATCCATATAACATTCAGTGAAAGTTATTAAATATTCTATTTAACGTGTTTATTGTTGTGTGTTAGAAGCCTTCACGTTCTATTCAATGTACGTACATGTAGTGTGCTGTTCCCTTGAACGTAGCATCACCTCATATTTCATTCCGCGTCATTAAGCAAGTGGAACCTAACGTTTAGACGAATGTACGTTTCGAAAATAGACCTGGAAAGGGTGCGGTGTTTCTTAGTTTTTCCAAACAAATGCAGGGTCAGACGTTCAAATACGGAAGGTCATTATCTTTGAAGTTATCTCCGATTCTTCTTTAATTGAGATGGTTAGGAGACGATTTGAGGGACTGTTATTCACATACTTTTGAAGTGTTCAGAAAACGAGAGGGTGTTGAGCTTAATTTTTGAATAGTAAGTGGCTCGATATTATCAAAGATGAAACATACGAGGGCGGACCCAAAAATTTCCGGAATTGTTAAAGAAAAATTATTTAAAATATTCGTACAAGTCTGAAACTTTAGTTTCCTTCAAAGTACTTCCCCTGTGACTGGATGCAGCGATCCCAGCGCCGCTCCTACTGCTGGAAACGTTTTCTCAGATCTTCAACGGGAATGCTGTCAAGGTCAGCCAGCGATTCTCGTTGAACCTCTGCAAAGGAACAGCTTTTTTTTTACTAAAACCAACAATATTTTCGGTTAGTTGAAGTTCAGGCTAATTTTTGTGAATTTTAGGTATGCACACTAGGTGTGGAAATGACGTACGAGCATTGGAGAAGGTGGGGGTGGATTTGTTGTACTAAGAGTCTGTAAGAGTATGTTTTACTTGCTGGTAGGCATTGTTATTGAAACTGGATATCTAATAGCTATGTAGTACAAACGCTTGGTTTAGCGTGGTGACTTTTATGGCGACTGCCCCATAAGAGCAGGTACAGAGTAGGGATATTTACCTCCGTGGAGTCCAAATTGAATTATGAATCCTTCGATTGGGATCAGCGCACCGCACACGGTGCTGTCTGTACTTTTATGTTTTTATCATGGATTTTAGATGTGCCAGCGTTGAATTTGGAAAACATTTTTCGATATGTCTCTTTGCCTATTCATTTCGTACATTTCAGTATTTTCCCCTGACGGCCATGATACTACACTTTTTCGTTGCCGTCTCCCTCTCATGTGTGTTTCATTACATTTCTCTTGTCTTCATTTCGTTCTTGTGATACCTCATTTTGTTTAGCTTCAGGTTTATTAACTTCCTCGTTGCAGTATCCGTGTTCTTAAGTATTTACTTCATTATCAGATTTTTACCATCATTAATTTTCCGTCTGAGATCCAAACGTTTCTTATAGTTGCTGTTATTCTGGATTCTCTTTAGGGTTGTCCAAGGTTCGAACCCTACCCGGAGTATGGGTAGTTTCTCTGAGATAGTTTAGGTTTCTTTAGCCCTTCTACGTGCATTCTTATGTATAAATAGGACCAACAATTTAAAGAGTACTATTAAGCTGCATTACTTTTGAAGATTCATTTCGTACCGCACAGTAAACACACTCCGTCTCAGTTATAAAGATTCAGCATTTTGTGCTGCGTACGGAAATAATCACTGTTTGTTCTGACAGCCGCGCAGAACATATAATAAATTCACTCGTGTTGCAGAATGTAGAATTTCGGAATGTTAAACCTGTGGTACATAAAGTAACCAGTGGGCCTAAAAGTGTGACGGTCATAGTGATTAGAATGTGCGAGAGGAACACAATGTATTCCTCACATAAAGTGAATGCACATTTTATACTTCTGGCACTATTAAACGGGTTATAGTTAATATTCAAAGTTTTGGTCTAATACATAGGCTGCTTTCTTGTTGTTAAGCTGCAGTTGACCGTTGTCGGGTTCCTCTAAAAGTAATCATCGAAATGCTAATTTATATGCAGCATAAAACTGGACAGCCATTTAATATCATAAAACTGTAATATTTTTAGAAACTGCCTAAAAATAACTTTGTAAATGTGAGCTTAAACAGTTTCACACTCTGCGATGCCACACAAAATAATGAGATTATGATTTGGAAAATGTTAATACTCTTGGAATGCACATGTACACTGTGCTTTATGACCATGCCAGTAGTGTGCATGCATGTAACTACTGCTTTATAACCTTGCCAGTAACGTATATTAACCCTTTAAAGACGAAGCGTGTCTGTTTTATATAAGGACTCAGTGCGTACCGCGCTGTAAACACTCTCCACTTCTGTTATAAAAACCAATCTCTTTATGTTTTATAAGGCAAAAGTTGCTGTTTGTTCTGAAATCCGTACAAAACACATAAACGCAACGTGGGCACCACCTAGAATTTGTTAATGTTAAACCTGGTGGTATGTAAAGTTACCGCTAGGCTTTAAAAGGTTAATGTAACTATCACTTTGTAAATATGCAATTATTGTACATTCATATAACTACTGCTTTTGACAAAGCATCGTTTCACTAACCCATTAAAGCCTAGTAATCATTATGTGCACCACCAGGTTTAACAAAAAAATTGCTGTATTTTGCCCACACACTGTACTTCTGTGTGTTCAGTAACCTTTTTAATAACCAACGCCCATTATCCCCATGTCGGAGTTCACCGATTTGTTTTGGCAATTTGTATTGTGTTCCATATGTAGTACGAATTGAATGTGTGTGCATAAAGTACAATTTAATTTTTGTCATAAAGTGTTATTCAATTAAAACTGAAAATTTTTTTCTATAACTTTCTTTTAAACTGTTCTTTCACAGACGGGGATGCAGCTGCCCAGATCGGGCCCGACCCCACCGCCACACAACCGTATTTTTCCACAGTTGGTCAATCATACCGAGTGAAAACACACGACACGGTGGTACTTCCCTGCGAGGTTATCAACCCCGGTAAGTAAGAGGTTACTTCAACTTCGTCTGTTACACATCGGTGTATTCTTTCTACATAGCATATTGCGCCAGTACTGTATTACACACCTCTTAATTTTCTATTTATTACCACAAATAACTGATGAAACACAGACCTAATCTATATTATGCTGAATCAGAATATTAATTGACTTAATATGTTGGTTGGCTACGTTTAAGTTTTTGTGTAACTTGGGCCCTTTTAAATTTGTGTATCGTCAGAGCCGTTACAAATCACATGACTGTGAGAACATTCAATATATTATGTTTGCTGGAATAATTTCTGCAGTGTAGACTGGAAAATATAATAATACTTTCATAACTGCGATCCTTCATGTAAAATTAATGAATTATTTCTTCACAAGTGATTCTCATTTTCGATGGGTCTTAGGTCAATACACTAACGATCAGTCGGCTTGGCGTTTACTGATGCGTTATTGTGCTGGATATTGTGACTTTCTAAGGGCACAGCAGTGTTTGCTGTGCAAAATTTTATCGAGGGATTTATTTCGTTTGTTATTTTATCCTCACTAGAAAAACAAAACAAAACTTTGCTATTTTATCCACGCTAGAAAGACAATACGAAACTTTGCAAACCGGATTTTTTTGATACGCAGGTTGTATCTGTAAAGTGACACATGCACTCACTCCGAGAAGCAAGTTTGTGTAGATAGGCTGGACCAGTACACTTGTGCCGATAAAATTCGTCGGTCTGCATGAAATATTTGTAGTATGTGTAGAGCTGAAATACATAAAGCTCTTGTAGCAGGGCAGCCTGAGTTCGAGTCCAAGGACTGCCACCCCCAGATGGAAGATGTGATATGGTATATATTGGAAAGCTGCATTCCCCTGTCAATTTGCTGTGCGAGGGCCAGCTTGGCACACGACAGTAGGCATACTGTGAACCCTAAGCAGGTACCCGGTATAACGGGACCTAGCTGAGGGCTGGACAGGCAGTCTGCGGTACGCAGGGCACTTGGGGTTTGACTGTAAACAAGAAGACACTGAATTATGGTTCGGAGTTAGGTATGATGGGATTCGAGCGCGATAAATTCCCTGGGTGGAACTCATACCTACCATGAGCAACCGGCTGGAGCCTGGTCTCGCACATATGATTATCACCAGCCTTCAGTAAACTTTTAAAGCGCCAGTAAACTTTGAAAAGCACAACAGTTAATTATTAGTAGTTAGTAGTGTATGTGGAAGCGCGGTTACACTCTGCTTTTGCACATTTTTAAATAAACGTAAAGTTATAATGAGTATGATTCATCGTGAAATTTAAAAAAAGATATTACATTTCCTCTATATCTAAAGCACACATCCCTTTCTGTATAGGAAAATGGGCACGAATTCAAAAGGTCATCTCAGTATAGGGTTCTTGTGACATCTAAGCCAGACCCTTGGACCGTCTTATTCGTATTACGTGAAACGAGTGACCTGATCCGCACGGCACTTTCGGTAGATTTAGCTCGTGAAAAAAATTTTATCCTGCCAGAAATCGAATTAGGAAATCATTGTATAGGAAGTAATATTGGTCACGAGTGAGAATAACAATGTGATACAGTGAGTTCGGCAGTGATGTGGAAGGTAGGGATAATTAGCAACAGTATTCAGTAAAATTCTTGGCCGTAATTGAGCTACTGAACTATTTTAATGCGAAAGCGTAAAAAATCCATAACAAGAAAATTATGAGCGATGAGGTGTGGAAGAGCGAAAAAATAGGATGCAAAGAAATGAGAGCCAAAAAAATGAAAAAGGGAGGATAAAAGAAACGCTTTGCAAGCAAGACGTTTCTGGTCACTGACTCCAGTGGTATAATCCATTGAAGTAGTGAATTACAAATTAATTGCCCAGTAATAAGTATCATTGGACGGTGCTTGGTATATAATTACTTAAATTAACATGTAGCCCTACATGTAGATGCAAAAAGCTGTCACTGTGCACGCCTTTAAGGCGTATGACGGAGTGAAGGCATGGCTTCACTCATTCTTAAACTTGGCACTAGGTAGAGATGTGTATGGTCAGCTTCACACGTCACTGCTTTATATCAGAGTAAACAGCCAAGGATGTCCATTGAACACGTGACCGGACGGACCACAGAGCTCGTCGTATGGACACTTTGCAGAGCAGAAAAATATTTTGACCCTTTCAGGAATCGAACCGCTATTCGTAGTTGTCAAATCTGTAGCTCTCTGTAAGCATAAAATTTGTTAATTTTTCTCCGTGCGAAGTAATTTCCTCAGCTCTCCGTTTGCATGCATTCTCATTCCCTATACCGAGGAGACAAATCTTTTTTTAGGGATCATGTAAGAATAGAGGAGATGATTATCAACGGACGGCTATGATGCTGGAAGTATAAAGGCATTGAGTGTTCACATTGTATGAATATCTCCTATTCGAGTTTCGCCCCATACAGGGTGACTTTCAAACGATTCTCGCTTACACTGTTTTTACCCAGTCTGTATTCCATTTCAAAATTTTCCGTGTTCATAGGAGGTCTGCTGATAACTAACTAACTAACTAACTAACTAACTAACTAACTAACTAACTAACTAACTAACTAACTAACTAACTAACTAACTCCATGGAGCAGAGGCCTTCTTGAGAAGCTAACAGTTTCTCAGCTAGTCAAGAAATTCCCCGCATTTTATGGAACCCGAAGGTTCATTACCACATTCACAAGAGCCCGCCACCTGTCCCTATCCTGAGCCAGCTCAATCCAGTTCATGTCCTCCCATCCCACTTCCCGAATATCCATCTTAATATTATCCTCCCATCTACGCCTGGGTCTCCCAAGTGGTCGCCTTCCCTCGGGTCTACCCACCAAAATCCGGTATGCACCTCTCTCCTCCCCCATACGTGCCACATGCCCCGCCCATCTCAGTCTTCTCGATTTGATTACCCGAATAATATTTGGTGATGAGTACAGGTCATTAAGTTCCTCGTTATGTAGTCTTCTCCAATCCCATGTCGCCTCGTCCCTCTTAGGCCCAAATATCCTCCTCAGCACCCTATTCTCGAACACCCTCAGTCTTTGTTCCTCCCTCAGTGTGAGAGACCAAGTTTCGCATCCATACAGAACAACAGGTAAAATTATAGTTCTGTATACCCTAATCTTTGTGTTTTTGGATAGGAACCTGGAAGACAAAAGATTCTGCACCGAATGATAGCAAGCATTCCCCGACCTCAATCTGCTCTTAATTTCTTCATGAATGGAGTTTCGATTCGTTAGGGTTGCTCCCAAATATTTGAATTCTTCCACCCTTTCAAAGGATTTATTATCTATATTTATGTTGTGATTGTGTCGTGCATTCTGATTTCGAGACATGACCATGTACTTAGTTTTCTCAGCATTTACTTCTAGACCAATCTCCTTACTAGCAATAATTAAATCTTCTGCATTTTTCTTTATGCTATGTACGCTTCCGCCCAATATATTAACATCATCAGCATAAACCAGAAGCTGATGTGTACCATTCAATTTCAAGCCCTCCTGGTTTGCCTGAACCCTCCTAATGGCATATTCTAAAGCAAAGTTGAAAAGCAATGGCGACAGAGCATCTCCTTGTTTCAAGCCATTCTTAATAGGGAACGTGTCAGACAGATGTTTGCCTACCCGAACTCTGCTATACGTTTCACTTAGGTACATTTTTATTAACCTTACTAGTTTCATGGGGATACCGAACTCGATGAGAATATTATACAAGACCTCCCTCCTAACTGAATCATAGGCTTTCTTGAAGTCTATAAATAGCTGATGCACTGCCTCATTGTATTCCCATTTTTTCTCAAGTATTTGACGGATGCTGAATATATGATCAGTAGTTGACCTGTTACGTCGAAATCCACACTGATGATCCGCAATAATTTCCTCTGCATATGGAGTTAACCTTGATAAAAGGATGTTGGATAGAATTTTGTACGTAGTCGACAAAAGTGATATGCCTCGATAGTTACTGCAATCTGTCTTATCACCCTTCTTATAAATAGGCACAATGACCGACTCCTTCCATTCCTCAGGCAATTCCTCCTTATTCCAAATAGAAATAATAAGTTTATGGATTTCAGACCGAATAATCCTACCCCCTGCTTTAAACAATTCTGCTGGAATCTGATCAATACCTGGTGATTTGTGACTTTTTAGTTTTTCAATAGCCATCTCAACCTCAAAGGCACTGGGCTCAGGCACTAGTGGCTCTGCTGTGTGTACTTCAATCTGCCTAACATCATTAACCCCGTGTATATTCAACAGCTGGGAGAAATGATTCCTCCACCTAGCCAAAATATTGTGGGAGTCGGCAACCAGGTCACCCTTCTCATCCTTTACTACATTAATTCTAGGCTGGTACCCCGTCTTAAACTCATTGATACCCCTATACAGGTCTCTTATATTCTTGGTCTTACTGTTTGTTTCAATTTCATTAATTTTAGCTTTCAGATATTCCTTCTTTTTGTGCCTGAAATGTCTACTAGCTTCACGTCTTACGTTGTGCAGATTATCTCCATTATTTTGGTTTGGATTCTGTAACCACTGAATTTGAGCCTGCTTCCTTTTATCTAAAAATTCTGCACATTCTGCATCAAACCATGGTTTATGCTGCTTCCGTTCGTGTAGACCTAGACTCTCTTGAGCCGAGATTTTGATATTCTCTTTAATGTTTTCCCAAGCCCTATTCATGTCCTCACTAACATTTAAGTTTTCCAGAGCTGCAAACCTGTTTGAGATCTTAAGCTGATACTGTTTCCTAGCCTCTAGTTCACTTAGCTTCTTGAGATTAAATCTCTCTACATCAAACTTCTGTGCTGCTTGTTTACTTACTGCCAGTCTTTCCCTAACTTTCGCAACCACCAGATAGTGATCAGTATCACAGTCAGCTCCCCTGAAAGATCGCACATCGAGTATACTGGAATGCCGTCTCCTATCTATCAATATGTGATCGATCTGATTGTGAGTCTTCCCATCAGGAGAGGTCCAGGTGTATTTATGAATGTTTCGGTGCGGAAACATAGTGCTCTTAACAACTAGATTCTTTGATGTGGCAAAGTTTACTACTCTAACACCATTATCGTTGCTATCCTGATGTACACTCTCATTCCCAATAGTCGGTTTGAAAATATCCTCTCTCCCCACTTTTGCATTAAAATCTACTAACAGAATTTTCATATGGTACTTAGGAAAATGATCAAAAACCCCTTCTAATTCCTCATAGAAGCTGTCCTTTGAATCATCACCCTTCTCTTCCGTTGGTGCATGCGCATTCAGAACAATGACATTACACCAGCGGCCTCTCAGCACTCTGCTGATAATTCCCCACAAAATGTTTAATTGGCTTCTTGAAAAATATCGTCCAACATTGCACATTTTTCATTTGCAAAATGTTTTATTGTTTACAACCTCCGATGTAACGATGGCTAAGATCGCGTGGCTTTTATCTTCCTTATTTTTGATTTATTTGCCAACAATTTCTGTGATTCTGCCTGTATGCCTTCGAGTGATAGCAGGTTTTATTAAATATTAAACTGTGTTATAGACGTTATCGTATTGTAATAGCAACAAACGTACCTAAGCTGCTTAAAGTAGCGTTGTCACGAAGAACTCCAAGAACCACAATAAACTTGTCAGGTAGCCGGTCTTCGAGCAGACTTTTAAAATCTGTCATCCTGTACAAGAAGTGAGACTATTACGACTCGACCGCGAAGTGTGCCATGTCAAAAGCCGTGAAGACTGAAACGTACAAAGTATATCAGAGATTTTCTCTGTTGGTTTATCAACCCTTTAAAGACGAAGCGTATCTGTTTTATATAAGGACTCAGTGCGTACCGCGCTGTAAACACTGTCCACTTCGGTTATAAAAACCAATCTCTTAATGTTTTGTAAGGCAAAAGTTGCTGTTTGTTCCGAGACCCGTACAAAACACATAAACGTAATATGAGTACCACGTAGAATTTTTTAATGTTAAACCTGGTGGTACGTAAAGTTACCGCTAGGTTTTAAGAGGTTAATATAGTCTTTCCGTTGCTTTTGTTAAGAGTGCTTTTTTTAACGTGTCCTAGAAATGAAATCCGTAATACCATTTCAGACTATTCATTACACTGCTTATGTCATAAAGACATCAGCCACGCGATTTAGCGTTTTGTAGAAACAACTAGAAGAATTTCCTGACCTTAAGATAACTCTTCTGAGACACTGACTTCTCTGGATCACCGAATTGGAATAAAACTACTTGCAACATGTTTAAACTATAGAATACGACGTCTGTGTTCCAGACGTGAATGCGACTTCTTCAAGTATTAAATGCCCCACTGGGACATTGGTTCTTGATAGGCCCCCAGCAACCAGAAGACAAATGCGTGCCGGTAGTGCGCGAAGTGTTTTGGAACCAGAGCGTATTCGACAGCCTACGGAAACTGCACAGTGTTCTTTAATTTCAACTGGCTAACCTATAAACAATTGTAAATTTCGTGGTCTTGGGCATTGTTCTTTAAGGCGAGACCTTGTTGTCGGACGTGATAACGTTTTTATTGAGTCATTTTCACTTACGGCCTAGTGGTAGTTATGTTTTAAGTCCAGGTATTGCCCCCCTCCCCCAATTTCAATGAAATAAATGTATATAAAATTACAGTATAATGATAATGAAACATGGCCTCATGCTTTGAAGGAAAAACGTAACTACAGGTGTCTGAAAACATTGTTTTTGGAGAAATAATAGGAGGGTGAAGCAAAAAAATTTAGACCTTACACTTTATGTCGTTATATTGCAGGAAATAACACGTTAAATCAACTGAATGAAAACACCGGCAAACACAACTACAAATTTACTGCAAAACAGTATTCTGCGTGACACATGCTACATGTTTAGGCCCAAAAGGGCTCTCATCAGGGTTCATATTAATATAAAAATATAGAAGCCTGACGGTGGCCCCTTCAGGCTGAAGCATCTGGCGTGTTGTAAACAAAATATTGTTTTGTAATGAATCTGTAGTTGTGCTTGGTGGTGTTACCAGTCAATTGGAATCTATAAAACACAACGTGATGTCATCTGTCGAAAATATTTATGGCAGTTTTGAGTAATTTCAATACATTTGGCGCTTCAAAATTTTAGATACCGCGGCGGTTTTTCTCAAAACTTCCCACAAAATCTGACTTTTATAGGCAACTCACGCGTTTTAAATGTCGACGATAGATATAACTCAGCTGTTATATTAACCTTCCATACCTTTAGCGTAGGGTAAAGAGTTTTCTTGTAAAAATTGTAGACAGCATTGTGCGATTCCGCGCACGTTCCCGCAGCCTCTTGACTTCTAGAGGCAAATCACACGCTTTAAATATCGGACATAGATGGAAGTCAGCGGTTAGATTAACACTCCGCAGTTTTAGCCCACTGGAAAGAGCCCAGTTTTCATTTACGACCGGACGTGGTAGTCCCCATTCTCTCTGGTTGTGGTAAAAAGACAGATAACTGCCCCTTCACGACTCGGAACTTCGTCGTTTAACCACTGGCCATTCATTTTACTGAGCTATTTCAACCGACTATTTCTGTAGGTTCTGAACATTTCTGAAGAGTGTTAAATTATGATACCTTACAAGTGTCGGCCTTTGTCAAAATATCACTTTAGGTTTGATCACGTGAAGAAGATGTTGGATTATTGACGGCCAAAGAAATAACTCTACAAGTTACAGGTCGCCAGAGTAACAGATAAGACAAAGGGGCGGTGTGTAATATTTCGAGGGCATAGGCATCGTGAAATATTGAAGCAATAATGGCTCTTCTACAGTGGAGAGAAACAAGCGCGAGGAGTCTGGAGAGGCTGTGGAAAAGTTAGAATCTGGGAACCGTTTGAGATTAATGAGGTAGGAAGAGTCGACATCGGGAGATTCAGTTTCAGAATGGATAAACCGAGGGTGGTGATTTAATAACAGAAACGTAAGAGGTATGGATATTAGTCTCGGAAATGTTATGTATATATTGAAGTTGTAAATTTAGTTGCCCTACAGACGTAAGGTATCACAGTCAACCTCGACTATAACGGATACCAAGGGGAGTCCAAAAACTATCCGTTATAATCGAATATACCCGAGGCACGGTTAAATTACGTTTTAAAACATCATTTAAATTAATACCGCTTAAGTTACGCTTCTTTTCAGTTTTATTGCATATGGACATGAAAATATATATTTTGCACATCCAAAACACATATTACTGCATTCCTGAACCCTTGATGTAACTGATGGAAGCACAACGCACCAAGATGTCTGAATGCTGCCCTCCTTTACACACCTACTGTACGTATTTTACAGCATACTCAACATTTTTAAATCCTCCCCTCACAGTGGCACAACACCGGCTGGTAGTCCAGGGTCTCATTATCGAGGCTTCACGATCACACTCAGACGCACCAAACTCTCGTAGGACTCCCCTCGAAGAGTGATCCGTCCGACGCAAAGACCTCTACCTGACAACACGCAGCACTCAAAACAGACAGACATCCATGCCCACGGCGGGATTCGAACTCACAATCCCACCGAGAGAACGGCGGCAGATCCACGATTTACACCTCGCAGCTGCTGAGATCGGCCGGAATTTTTCTGTACGTATGCGCACCTGGTTGGTCGGCCTGTACTGATACATACCACTTCTTTGCGGAACAATCAATTCTGTTTACGTACAGTAAATAGAAGTCTTACAAAATCGCTACGTGAAGGGTCACAAGTAAACGCACCGAAGTCAGTCCGTAATTGATTTATGGCAGGGCACTCTGCCCGAAGTGCCATTAAAGATGCTTGCATATGGCAATTACAGTACTGTCTCGTTGGTGCATAAACAACAGAAACTATCAGGTAGCGACTGCCGCGGCTTACCCATTATAACCGCTAATGGTTGGATGTTGTCCTTGGAAAAGCCTAACAAAGTACAACATTTACAAGTCTCCTCGGCGTCTCCGGGTACAAAATGGTATCAAATTACATATGCAGTCTGCATGTCGCTCTGACGAGTGCGACCTGTGGGCTCGAACACACTGTAACCGTTGTCAGCTGTCTGTTATTTTGCCAAAAACAGTATAGCCGCGGAAAATCAACTGTTGGGGAATGTCGGAGAAAACCGATGTACCCGAAGATCCGATATATGAGACACCGGTGTAACCGAGGTAGTTAACAATGATAAAGTATAGGGAAACGGACGGGGAAAGAAGAAACGATCCGTTATAAGAGAAGTCCGTTATAACAGAAGTCCGTTATAACCGAGGCCAGTGTAACCGAGGTTGACTGTAGATGAGAAGGCAACTTGAAAAATACTTCTGCGCTTTTATTACATCATATAGTTCATAAAATATGCAAAATATCGTGTGTAAAAAATTAGGAGCGTGATATCCATCGCCCATGAGTTTCACATACTTTATGGTTTAAATTTTCTTATAAAGTGATAGCAATATATGCAGTGCCAGATTTAGATATAAAACATTAAAGCTGTGTTTATGAGAAAATAAACCAAACAGATAGTGTGAATTTTTAAATCTTAGAAAAAATTGAAACCACATTTTCTACAGTCCTCCTAATTTCAGCTAGTTGTGCTTTGTGAACCGAGTGTGTGAGTTTAGCTGACTTCGTGGTTGTGTAGTCACTGTTGGTCAGCTCATTGTAGCTCAACTGCGAGTGGACTGGAAATCCAAATTTTGTGAACCCCGAAGGTTCAATTCCGTTTTCACAATCAGCGTGAAACAGAATCTTTATGGTCTTCAGAAATTGTAGAATAAGCGTCCCTACATTTTAGCGGCGAAGTTTTTTGATTTACTATGTAAACCTACCAAATTATTACAGGCGCACTATCTTGTTCAGTGGTTTGTAGTGGAAAGTCTGCTTGAGTGTTAGTTTATTCCCCACCTTAAAGAACGTGAACGTGTAGTAACTGTCCTGAAGGTGTATTTTCGATCTTGGTATTGTGCTGAGCGTCATACAGCTTTCTTATTTGCTGGTGGGGGTGTGTAGTATTCTTGCAACACAAAGCCAGCTGGGAGACGACAATGGAAGCAGTGCTGTCTTACGTATGACCTTGTCAAAATTACCCTGGGGTTGAAGACACGGACAGAGCACAGCAACATAAGGTGAATCTTTGTGCTCATATGTTGTTTCTTCTTTGTACATGGTCAGTGTTTGGAGGAATTACGGTTATGGTGGGTCATTTCCAGTAATCTTTTATCTTGTACTGAGAGGATGCGGAAGTACGAAACTACATTTCTTTTTCAGTGTAAGAGAACATTTCTGTCCCCTGCTAATAATTCAAGAAGTCCCGTTGTACAAGCCGTGACAGAAGTGTTTTGTAGGTGCAGTGACAAGGAAAAGTTACATCACACTTTTTGTGTGTTTCTTACATACCTAGTAATTTCATGAATTGGTGGCGTGGCGATTAAATGGGTCAAATCCTTCAGGATGAGGTTTTTGTATCCTGTATGCACCTGTAGTAGTAGTAGTAGTAGTAGTAGTAGTAGTAGTGGTGGTGGTGGTGGTGGTAGTAGTAGTAGTAGTAGTAGTAGTAGTAGTAGCGGCGGCGGCGGTGCAGGAGTGGTACCCAATTTTGTATCCTACCGGTAACTCTTGCAAATGTGTATAGGTGGGGCTATAAGTCTGTGTAAGCAGACATATGCCTGAGGTCACAGAGGACGCAGACCGCGAGGAAAATGCTAATACAGTATCGTCTGTGGCTTCCCGCCGCTAGTCCGCCGGTCGTGTGACAGTCGACTGAGCGGGCTACGTTAAAACAATGAGCGAGCCGACAGGAAGTGACACAGTATTTTTCATATTGAATGAGGACCCAATATACCGTATTACTTAGAAGACTAATACTTTCATTGTTTCTGTCGTGACAGTGCATGTTACGATCGATGTTTTACTTACTGTCTTCTAACATGAAGTACATGTAGGAAGGTGGGGGAGTGGAATGAAATAGAATGGACGAATAAACATGATGGGAAAGGAGTGTGAAAGAACAGAAGTCTGTATAGCAAATGAAGAGATTTCGTTTGACATTTAAACGAGAAATAAAGCAAGTAACTGGAATTCATAGACACAGGAGGAGTATTTAAAAGTGATATAGGCCTACACGTAACAACGAAGACACACACGACACATTTGACTCCCTTGAACCCTGAAAAAAAGTGGGCAAATTCTTCCGAAACGTCGGTAACTAGCAAGCCGATGCTACTTAATATTGAAAAAAGACTCCGAATGTTCATTAACACCGCTACAAGAACCTCAAATTTCACAAAATTTACCAGCTCAATAAACAAAACAAGATATACGTACCATGTTATTGTTTAATTCAGACGTACCTCATGAAAGGCAAGTCTGGATGTAACACACCGTTCCATTTGGATTCCCTTATGATCAGGTTTTACTGCAAACACTCGCGCAAGCAAACCTCCCCCCCTCCCCCCACCTTCGACCTTAATACTATTGATACTGTTTTCATAGTTTCGTATGTCTGCATAATTATGTCTCAGTCTCTGTTTTAAAATTAAAACTTCATGGATATTAGAGTATCTAAGCGTAAGGCATAGCCTATGGTAGGTGTTTGTTTAATGGTCCTAGGATCCGTACACTCCTGAATATTATTCTGTTCTTAAAAGTATACAGGAAAGTACGTAGTTATACTGAAACGACGGGTTTCGGATTGTTGCCAAATTATGCTGATTTGTTTGTTTCTGCAGCTTTTTTAAAGGTCAGATTTATATGCCTGGACCATTATTTTTATTTCGGAAATAACGAGTGTGGTTCTTCTTGCAAACAAACACCTCATTTCCCATTATAATAACAAATAAAGGTTCAGTCTTAAAGCTTTGATAAAGCAATGTACTTTCTTGGATTATACACAGCTCGTATTGTAATACATTCAAACCTTAAAGCAGAAGAAAGAAAATATGGTGACATTATTCCTTGTTAAAGTATATAAACATATATATACGTAAACAATATTCTGCCACGGAGAAAAATAAGTACGAAGAAAAGTTTTTGCATTCTAAGATGTAGTTTGTCTTTTTCTGGTTGCGGGTTTCTCTCTTATTAAACGAAGAAATGAGAGAAAGAAGGTAAACCACACAGTGCAGGCGGAAGGTGTATTAAATGTTTGCTGAGCCCATTCCCCCGCAGCCAGGACCTTGATAAACAGTGTTTTTGCTTACTAATTTTGGAATCTTTGCTCCCTTTTCTAAGATGAAAGTTTGTAAATGTACACAAAATGCATACGTTAATTTCCTTTACTTTTCACAACAAATTCAACGGTATGGTATAATGTAACAGATCAGCATTCCAATGCAACACGGATGAAGTAGAAAACTTGTCACCGGATTTAATGGGTTTCATCTCGTGCATTAGATCATAAAAACAATGGACAGTACCAAGAAAACGCACATCAAGTTTATTTCTCTATTTTATGCTTATTCACTACTACATGTTTCGACCCTTCTGGGCCATCCTCAGGGAGATTCTCAAGTCGTACACTATATCATCGCGGTAGAACGCGCGAGCGCGCGTGTGTGTTTGTGTGTGTGTGCGCGCGCTTGTGTGTGTGCGCACGCACGCGCACGCACGCACACACACACACACACGTTAAAAGGTACGTATAGACCTGCGGAACGACTGTCGTCTAACCGTAGCTCGCATCACGTCAGTTCACTTTTCCTTTTTTTATATATTTTTGTCAATGTTTCCATCTTACTTTCAGTATGGACAACTAAGAGAACCAGCTACAATAGGACAACCATCTACCGCGGTGATATAGTGTACGACTTGAGGATCTGCCTGAGGATGACCAAAAGGGCCGAAACATGTAGGAGTGAATTAGCATAACATAGAGAAATAAAACTGTGTGTGCGTTTTGGTGGTAATGCCCATTTTTTTTTTTTGTCACCGGACTTACTGCTTGTCCGTATCCGTGAAACATTTCAGTGATAATTGTCAGCTTTCGTTCTATGTACTTGTGTCCGTGAAACTGCGTTCCTGTATTAGTCGCTACACTACCGCGTTTGATTCACGCACTGTAGGGAATTTAGGGATTTCACCCTCATACAAACTCTTTTATCGTCTTTGTTTTCTGACTAACTTTGCTCCTTTCCTTCTGTATTACCTGTCAGACATTTCTAATTGTTTTTCTTTTTCCTTGCTTTTTTACATTCTCTGTTTCTTACCCAGAATCCATGCTCTCAGCGTAAGAACTCTGTGGATGTCACAGTCTGGGTTTAAGAAAACTGGCTGCTTCATCGATGTGTGTAAGACTGGGATGATTAAGCACTGAACTGCAGCCATTAAAGGCTGGTCTCTGTGTTTTGGATGGTGCGATACAGATTTGTGGCCCCTTATCTGTAAGCACGAACAATCCCTTATTGGCGTAGCCGCTAATGACCGAGATTCAAGCCGAGTTTCTCTTGAATACAAACCTTTTGGCTATTTATTTAGTACGAAACTTAGAAGTACAATCCTGTATCTCATATTCCATTTCAAATGAGCTGTAACACAGTATGTAAAATACAGCATTTTTTGGAGGCACATATTATTTTGTTTCACATTTTCCTTAAAGAAAAAGATTGCATGTAATTAACTGAACATTGAACAGAAACACTTTAGTTGCTTTCTGTTAATTCTTCAGCGCCCTACTTTGAAGTCAGTGAATTAACTAATCAGTTATAAGGAAGAAACAAAAAGTTCACGAACTACCTGCACAATACCGGGCGAGTTTTGCATGCATGGTACTACGTCCCTTCAGTGTTTGCCTCATGCAGGCTTGGAAGAGACTCGGTAAAAGAAATTCGTTCATTTCAGCGTTACTTTCAGCCATATTAAACATAGCTGGTACCAACTTGCTTTTGCCAGAGGAATGTAACCATTGTGTTTTGTGGCCTGCAGAATTTATAAATCGCAAGATGTCAGATGTTAGGAAGTAAACGATAAAATGTACGACTACGATATATGTACCAGTTTGTGTGTGCTGGATTACGGAAATTTGAATTGAACCCAAGTTCGTATTATGCAGTGCAGTGCGAAGCAGGGAAGCATAATGTAGGAATTTCCTTTCTACGCACTGAAAGAAATATGACCTGCCATCTTTTAGGAACTAAGCTACAGCCTTTGTGAATTGTAACAATATAAACTTTGATATTGTCGTGGAATTATACTTACAGAAGAATGTTTATTTAACCCTTTAACCTTTTAAAGCCTAGCGGTAACTTTACGTACCAACAGGTTTAACATTAAAAAATTCTGCGTGGTTCTCACATTGCGTTTATGTGTTTTGTACGGATCTCAGAACAAACAGCAGCTTTTGCCTTATAAAACATTAAGAGACTGGTTTTTATAACCGAAGTGGAGAGTGTTTACAGCGCGGTACGCACTGAGTCCTTATATAAAACAGACACGTTTCGTCTTTAAAGGGTTAAAGACGAAGCGTATCTGTTTTATATAAGGACTCAGTGCGTACCGCGCTGTACATACTGTCCACTTCGGTTATACAAAACCAGCCTGTTAAAGTTTTATAAGGCAAAAGTTGCTGTTTGTTCTGACATCCGTACAAAACACATAAATGCAGCGTGAGCACTACCTAGAATTTTTGAGTGTTACTCCTGATGGTATGTAAAGTTACCGCTAGGCTTGAAAAGGTTAAAGAAAGATAAACATGAAATAGTCGAGAATGTTACAATATTAACAGCGATGTGCAAAATGAAAACAGAGTAAGCCCGAACGGCTGGCAGTTTTACTTACAACCGAAGAAGAAATTTCTTAATGCGTCATTGATATAAGTTTTCAAAAGGAAATTATTTTAAGACGTTATTGATGTTGTAATTCTTGCATGTGCTTACAGATTATGTACGAAAATTTTGTAATACGTGTTATTTGACGAAGTGATTGCATTATATTAAGGGGACAGAGAAATGAGTGAATACTGTGCTGAAAGAGGGGAGGCGGTCCGCTGCCAGATGTTTGAACCACACTAGAAATATCTCAGTACGTAAACACGTAAATTATTTTTACATTTTTTCGTTAAATAACTATATCTAAAAATATTTCAAGTTAGTTTAGTTGGTTTCAACGAGGTGCAGAATGTGTTTGTCAGTTGTGAGGATTTAGTAGCGGTGTATCGAGGATTCCGTCCTTCCGAGATGTGACGCAGCACCTATTGCTGTACGTGACATTGTGGTACACACTACTGCTTGTTTCTTGTGTTACGTGCCAGATTTATACAACTGATTGCTTTTGTCCCATAGTAATTTTCACTGCACTCTCTTTCACATATGACTATATCTTACTCTTATTTATCTAATATCACTTTTCATCTCCTGAACTCCATTACATCTTTAACAGTGTCCATACTGTGTACGTACTTATATAGAATGGTGTATATATGTATTGATGACCAACTCGTACACAAAAATAAAACCCCACACTCACCCACCTTTTTACAAACCCCGATATGTTTCGATGCCTTAATGCATCATCTTCAGGGGGCAGTACATTTAAAGAACTCTAAAAACACTTTTAAAAACACTTGATAAATAGAGCACAATTTTTAAAATTGTTCATTAAAAATTATTTTTGTAATCACCGTATGTTAACAGAACATGCTGGGTCATCAACAAACCAGCATTCTGCGTTAAAATGTGGTGATTATGACAGTAATGTTTTTAATGAACAGTTTTAAGAATCGTGCTGTTTGTTTTTTTAAGTTTTTTTAAAAGCGTTTTTGGGGTTCTTAAAATGTAGTGCCGCCATGAAGATGATGCATTAGGACATTGAAGCATGTCGGGGTTTGTATAAAGGTGATTGATTGCGTGTGGCGTTATATTTTTGCGTACGAGGTAGTCTGCATTTTCAAGTTCTGGTCCGTCATACTTCTTCTGCGTTTGTCCATTTTTGCCGGCCATCTTAGTTACCTCGTATGCTATTTATAGCACCTGCCACGTTGTAGTTTATAGTCCAGATTAATGGAGTAATCAGAAGGCTAATCTTTCGTACAATTCAAGTCTCTTGTTTAATTACTACCTTTTTTGCCCTCTTGGATTTTCTGAAGCATGTAAATGAGTTGGTAGTGCCGAACAAACATGGAAGCAAAATGCTGGAAAAGAAAATTTGCTAGTTTATTTCTTTCTCTTCCTCTTTTATTTCCTTTTTCACTCCCTGCCTAGCTTTAGTCTTTGTGAATAAGCTATGCAAATAAAGTATGCAAAATGCCCACTAAATTTTAATAAAGGATTGTGCTTAAAAGATACCACCCTAGACGTTACCAACATCAGTGAACTTTGTAATGGAAGTTTCAACACATTTTGCCAACAGCCTGCTCACTATTAAGGCTCTTGGTCATTAAAGTAAGGTTTATATGTATATATTTTTGCTTGTTTTATAATTTTAAGTGCAGTATAAAACAAACGAAACAAGGAAGTGTGTAACAAGAATAATGTTGTAAGGAAGGCACAGTAATAGAAAGATGTTGAATAAGAGTCAAAACAAAAAGGTATTAAAATCCTGTTTCGTTTTTTCTGTTAGGTTAATTTGTTTGCTCTTAAAACATTCATGAATCCCTTACTTGATGTACATTTTGGAACTTCTCCTTCGTCCTTTTGGAGCTGTGTCTGTACGTAACTTTACTGGGTCAGCAACAAAAGTGACTTAAGGCTCTTATGTACTTCGTATTGCAGTGTCATGCAGGTTTATTTATTTTTGTGGTTTTAAGAGCTCCGCAACATTTCATTTCTAAGCGAAGTTTCATTACGAAGTTGCTGTAATTTTAAGTACTGATATAAAACTTTTTAAAACCATTTAAATCTCAAACTTTATTAAAATGGCCGATGTTAAGTCAAGTGGCGGAACTTGATAACCCGAATATGAACCTTCATATTGGGTGACAATAGGAAATATGTTACATGCGTTAAATAACTATAAATTCTTCCTGGAATATTCCGTACCGTCGAGGTAATGGGCCATTTCGTCATTGACGAAGCATGAATACAAGAGCAAGTGTTCTGACGCCAGTATATTACACGTAGGATTAGGCATACTTGATTTTTGGTCGTTGTCCATCGTCTGTTATTCTTAAAAGAATAAAAAGAGCAGCAATCCCTGTACGGGCCTGGACAGGTCCTGAGGGTTCCAGCAGGTTGAGGCTCCCAGATTTCAAGCCAATCGGCACATGAAGGTGGGAAAGTTGTCAGCCCTACGCACCGGCCGCCTTTACCCTTCAGGAAATATTCCTGGTTCTCATTCCTGTTTGAGGCTAAGTCCAAGGGATATAACTCAGTCGGTGTAGTGGGTGTCCTACGCGAAGGACAACGTAGCAGTCGTGGTTCGCTTCCACCCAGAGACGACACTCTTCTCTCCTCCAAAGCTTCCATACTGACTCCGGCGCCTACCCAGAGCCCTATATAGTGGGTACCAGGGTCTCTTTCCCCGTAGGCAAAGCGGCCGGAGCGTGAGCTGATCACTCCCCTCCATCGAGTGTCGAGGTTAGGAATGAGTGGCGTCGTTCGTCTATTTCCCCTTATGCCTTCATGTTGTACACAGGGACAGCCGTACCTTTATAGAACATGCCGATTCTGCATTGCAGTCTTGTCCTCAGGCAAAAAGTTGAAAATTGGGCCCTCAAAACGTGACACTGTCACTGGAAAATCTGTTTCAATGTAATGCTGCTGTATTAAAGTGGGTTCAGATGATGTCGGCGGGAAATA
>BLKM01004912.1:0-10611 GCA_013340265.1 Coptotermes formosanus
AACTAACTAACTAACTAACTAACTAACTAACTAACTAACTAACTAACTAACTAACTCCATGGAGCATAGACCTTCTTGCGAAGCTAATAGTTTCTCAGCTAGTCAAGAAATTCTCCGCATTTTATGGGATCCGGAGGTTCATTACCGCATTCACAAGAGCCCGCTACCTGTCCCTATGCTGAGCCAGCTCAATCCAGCCCATGCTCCATCCCACTTCTTGAAGATCCATTTTAATATTATCCTCACGTCTACGCCTGGGTCTCCCAAGTGGTCTCCTTCCCTCAGGTCTCCCTACCAAAATCCTGTATGCACTCCTTATTTCACGCATAAAGCAAACTTTATTTTAGTAAGTGTTGAACATCTGGTGTCACTGTATAAGATGATGTCGAAGAATGCGGGTGAGGGAAACGAATGTATAAATGCCATGTGATGCAGACAGGCATGAAATAATGACGAACGCTGAGAGCAAATTCCCGTCGAATTACGATTCTTTCATAGTAATAGGAATAGTTATACAGCTGATTGCAGGTATTCTGTAGAGCCATGCAGTTACGTTTAAAAAACCTGCCGACAATTGACTGTGTATGAAGAAACACAAGAAATGTATTGACTCTGTTAAGACCAAACACAGGAATTATCTGACACTATATCCAACGTGAACAGAGATCCAAGCACTTATATAAAAACGGCAGGGAGTCTATGATACCGGTATTCTGCATCATGAAATAAAGGAGAATAGAGCGACAGCAAAACAGCCGACAAGAAGGGGGAGGGGGGGGGGGTGGGAGGAAATGGCCAATGTGTATCGCCTAGTGACGTCACATCTTTTCCACCATCAGCTGCCTGTGCATTTTATGGTCCATCTTTTTTTCCCCTATGCTTTGTTGTTGTTGTTTCTTCCCCGTTCATTATTCACACTCTTCCTCTCACTCACTCCTCAGTAATTGATGCGAATTAGAGCAAGACAGAGGGTGGGCCAAAAGCTTGCCTTCAACGTCATTGTTCGCGGATATTCGCCACATTATCTACTATTGTTACACTGCTTCCCTCTCTCGTTAGTTTAACAATGGTTGCCACATGGTGATGAAACAGAAGAATGCGCGTGGGCGGGGGGGGGGGTGGAAGTAGCTACCGAGAGGTGGGTGGCAATATTACAACTCAAAACTCCCCCTGCCTTTCTTGCTTTTCAGATCCATGTGGAAATGCCTGCAGGGAATAGTTTGTATAGGAACAGGGGTGGAAAGAAAATGTTAATCATTCTTTTTCATGTATATTAAATATGATACATTGGAACCTCTTTCTGTCTGAGTCCGTCTGTGATGAATGTTAAATATGCACGAGTAAGTTTCAAAGTGTGATTTTTATTGATATTTTGTATTCCATTTGTTGATCTTACTTTTAACTACGCCATTCCTTCCGACAGTTGGCTTGTATGAATGATATGTTAAAGGAACTGGTTCAAGAAACCTTTGCCGGGAATTCAAAAATATGCCTAGTGTGAATTGTTTAATGTGTTGACATTAATTTCACGGCGTGTATAGGTAAGAATTGTAACTGATACGTGCGTCATTGAACATCTTTGTTTGAAATAATATTACATGCAAACTGGCAAAGAAGAGCTGTTCAGCATTATAAAAATAATTAAATTTTCATTAGGCTGTGTTACGGATTTTAACTTTCACATACTCTGATAGGAAGACGCATCACTGTAATTGTAAATATTTCATCCTGCACCAAGTTGGAAGGATCATCGTCAGTTTTTATCAAATCTGTGTTACGTTTTGTAGCTTGACACATGCAAAATATACGTGATGCTGTGGTAATCATCAGTTGCTAGCGACTTATTAATTTCAATACTTCGGGGTTTTGGAAAATCCTGCGGCGAACTTTACTCCCTCTGTCAGAAATATTCGCTACTTCATACAAAAATGAAAAAAAGAAAATGTAAATGCAAATACCCCTTAAGGCGTGACTGAGTGCTGCAGAACTGGAGACATCATCGATTGCTCTGCAGCAGCGATGTCGTTCCTTCAACAGAGAGTAGTCCCCTTATTAAAAAGCACCCTATAGCGGTAATATCATCCCTAAGAGCAGGGTCCGCTTACAGCTGCACATCCTGTAGTAACACTAACGATAATTTGGTACATTTGTCTTTTGTTAAATGCTGACTCAACAACTTAAGGGTCAGTCACATAATAATAATAGTAAAATAATAATAATTATTATTATAATTATAACGGCATCGAAATCCGATACAACAACTACGTCATTAGTACGCCCGTCCGCTCCTAACTGCTTGATCACCGATGGCGCCGTTTTCTCTCTGGGTCGGTGCTAACTTGTGTTATCATGCTTGTAAGTCATAAGTGGGTGTCACAAGCATGCGTACGGGGTGTGCCTGGTATGTCAAAAACACGAAAAATTGGGGATCTTGTGTCTCATTTTTAAGTATATTTTTAAGTACAGTTTGGACGTTAATTTAAAAATGTTTAGTTAAATTGTAGTTTTATAGTTTTTTGGCGAATACAAATAATGCCCTTTATGGCTGGATGTTCAATAAATATTGGCCATTTGGATAAATGAAAATAAAATTACTTGTGCGCACAACATAATGAAATGTGCTACTCGTGCTTGTGGTGAGGGTAGTGGGATATCCAGGAATATTTAAAGATAGTAGCCTGGAGTGTGCATGGTCTAACGTCGGGCACATGCACGGCAGGAATCCCGCTCAACGCCAGCGCTCAGCTTGCCAGTCACAGACAGCTGTCAGGACTCTCTCCCTTGTATCCCTTAGATTTGTTTGCGGTTGCTGGCGCTCTGTGAAAAATTCGTTGAATGCACGCACATTATTTAATGCAGCTGTAGTAGTGTTACTTGACTACTTTCCGAATGCCAGGCCGGAATGGATTAGCCAGAATCCACTATATTACACTTGACCAGACTAGGCTGGACTAGATTGACCCTTTAAAGACGAAGCGTATCTGTTTTATATAAGGACTCAGTGCGTACCGCGCTGTAAACACTCTCCACTTCGTTTATAAAAACCAGTCTCTTAATGTTTTATAAGGCAAAAGTTGCTATTTGTTCTGAGATCCGTACAAAACACGTAAACGCAATGTGGGCACCACGTAGAATTCTTTAATGTTAAACCTGGTCGTATGTAAAGTTACCGCTAGGCTTTAAAAGGTTAAACTAGACTGCAGTAAAGTGTATGGCGCGCTTGCCTCGGTTTCGCATTTTGTACAAACTGTCGCTGAGCCTTCGAGGTTCTGAGTTTTTGAATGCAGTTTCTTAATTGGCTCTTCACCAACGCCGCGGGAAAGCAATTTGGCGGGAAAACGCTGGTCGGAAAATATTTTTCCATGCTACGAATCAGTTACCTTGCGTTCTACATGTTCTAGCCGTCTGGGAAGAACTCAGAAGTGTAAATGTGGCAGCCTCGATGTTTCGAGTCTGCTACATTTACATTTCTGAAACACACTGGACGACGCCACTATTGGCCAAAAATGAATTATTTATTCTCGTATTCCACAACCACAGCTCTACTCTTAAATAAGGCATCAACATTTATGCATCTGATATGAGTGATGGGTTATCACTGCCAACGTTAACAATTTTGGCGCAGTGATCTAGTGTTTCTAGCCTTTTATCATTTCAACTATAATTTGGTGTCCGACTGTGTTTTCATCTGGATTCTCAAGACATCGTGTGCTTTCATCACACAAAAATTCCAGCAACTGATGTGACACTACTTCAACCAGAGCTGCAGCTGGCCATCTGATGTTTTATCCCTGTGTGTTTCTGTGTTTTTCCCCTGATGTTGGTACCTCAGAGCACCGAAACATATCGGGTTGTAACTGATAATTTTTACTAAAATTTTTTCATTTATAACTTGTGTGCGAGTTGTTGTGATTATATATGATTTGAGAACAATGTGTTTCAGTTAATTTCGAATAATGAGAGAAGATGCGCGCTAAAATTGCCCTGGTTCTGCCTTCTCCCTGATTTATACAAACTAGACCTTTTGCCAGATCTATAGCCTACGTCCTTTTATCCTGGAATGGCCCACGCCGGGTTTTGAACTCAAGAGCTGTCGGTCATAATGAGTAGTTATTCTGATGTCCGTGTCTCCTGACACTCATACAGTGTTCTGTGAAAATCTCTAAACCCCATCTACGACAGTTCCCTTCTGTATGTCTGGTAGAAAGGGAAAAAGGGGTTGATTGAGCCTAGCAACATCACATTAACCGGAGGACATTTTATTAGATTATTTGTTTCAGATTATATATAGTATGACCATAAACAGATCAAACAATAAGGGATTAATTAAGTATAGTCTCTATATAATTTAAGTAAAATTATTGTACATTATAGGGATAAGCGGACACAACATTTGTTAATAGAAGTGAACTATACACGCCTTCCAATGTACATATATATTGATATATTCGAACTGGTAAAGAAACGTGTGTCGACCTAAAATTGATGGAGGCAATAATAGTCGCGAAAGTGAAAGGAGTCAGAAATTGTCTTCTACAGTGTTGCCCATGCTTCTGACGGATCATTAAATTAACAGTACATTTGTTACCTTAAGTACTCAAGAACTTACGTAACACTGAAGCGAGTGTTCAAATACTACTTGAGTCACAGCGTAATTTAAATAGTTATTCTTGTTTAAACGTAGTTGTAGCGCTTATCTTCCTGTCCGTGTCCACCGTAACATGTGTATTGTTCATTAGAAATGCGAACTGCTTGTAGGCAGCACAGCTGCTGATTTCATTTTCTGCTCACAAGTTTGTCCTTTTGACCTCTCCTAACCAGTACCCACTTTCTGCAGCTTCATGGGTTTTGCTTCCAGTTCCTGCATCTCATTCAAGCCTTAGTGAGTATGTACTGTAATTTACATAATGTAGATGAAGGTCTGTATCAGTTAGAGAAGCTGGTTTATCGCTGCTTCCCGTATTACTAGAAGTTTTGCTAACCTTTAAGAACGAATTCGCATTACGTGTAGCAGCTCAGCTTCCACGAGCAAACTTTTCAGTACCTTACAGTGGGATTTATTATCCGCACTTACAAAGTGGTCCAGTTTGAACCGAAGTGTGTATTTGACGTGCTCAGTAATTCACGAATTGACTTGTTTGATGCTGTATTTATTTTTTAATCACACTATAGTTGGTTTTCTTGCGTAGAAACTGCCTTTTAAAACACGCTGTTGGAGGAAAATTAAAGGGAAAGATAGAAATGACGGGAACAGGAGGAAGAAGACGTATACAGCTACTGGATGACCTTGAAGAAACGAGAAGATACTGGAAACTGAAAAACAAACCACTAGATGGCACTGTGTGGAGAACTCGCTTTGGAAGAGGCTATGGACCTGTCATAAGAGACTCTAGAATGAATGAATGAATGAATGAGTGAATGAATGAATGAATGAATCAATCAATCAATCAATTCAATCAATTCAATCAATAGTGGGTTGTGAGCACAGATACTACGTAACTGTCGCATTGAACGTATGAAAGTAAGTAAGATAACTTTTAAGTTCTCTTGTACTGATGCTTTTCTGTTGACATGAACAGGAACATATGTGGCCCTCTTTAGCTCTTGTATGCTATACAGTGTCATATTATATGGAAGGACAGTGTGGAATGGTTAATAAGTAAGGATACTGGAGATGGTAATCCGGTTTTATGTCTGAAGTGTTTTTTCCTCTATTCGTTTAGACTAACAAGAACGCCAAGAGAGGCAGCGTAACCGACAGCCGGCATTTGATTCCTCTGCTCTCAGGACACATATCTCACGTTTTCGCTCTGTAAACGTGATTGGCCGTATATAGTTTACTGATAAATACATTAATTTTGTATTGAACTAAACTGTTATCATTAATGCAATTTTCTTTATACTATTATAAGTCGCTGTTTTTGTTAATCTTGTTATGGTTTTTAACTTGTGGTCTACATAAATAACGCTTGGTACGAATTGCTGTGGATGAGGCAACGTCGGATACATCTATAAAGTTATTTTCAAGGGATGGTATTATGTATTCAGCCAATTACAGTTTTCTGAAGTAATTGTTCCTGCATTGGGACATCATTTGTGTAATTTCTGCAGCTTCACCAAAGAGGTTAAAGTTTATTTTGCACATGGAAGTTCCCTCTAAAAGCGACGGGGATATACCGCTCTCTTTTGTTTTGAGGGGGGGGGGAGGGGGAGTTGCACATGACCCAGGATATTTAATATACAGGATATGTACCCAACCCTGAATTAGGCCGTACGTTGGTATGAGGTTCAAATTGTGGCATTACTTTTCTTCCCCTTCTTTATGTATAATTTCCTCATTTGTTGCTAGGTCAAACCACTCTGCCTTAAATGCTATATTTATCGAGAATTAAGTGATAATGAATTACGAGTTCAAACGATCGTGGTGGTAAGGGATTTGACCTGTTTTATGGTCGTATCCGTGTTTTGTTTAAAAATAATAGTAAGCCTCATTTGTCAGAGGGACTTTACTACACATTTTTATAACTGCGAGTAATATTTTCGCGAATATATACTGCACATCTTTTCTTCCAAGCATTTACTTTCCGTATAATTAATGGATGATTATATTCGTGCTCTTTGTACCAGAGAAACTGTCCTTAAGTTGAAGTTTAATTGACTTGTGTATATTTATATTACAATTTGTTTCCCTCAATTTGTCATGTAGATTGGGGTATGCATTATGTTACGAGACCTACCTAATTCGCACAAGTGTGACTGTCACCAGAAAACAGTGTGCAATATATTCGTTGAAAACCTGAAACAAAGACGGAAACGTATAAGAGAAAATATGCTAATATTAAAACAAGGGTTAGGAGAATGCATTATGTGAAATGAATGCTAATAAATATTACGTATTAATTTTGTTATTCTCAAGTGCATATCACAAAGGACTGCGATTGCGGAAGCCAAGTGCTTTTGCCGTGAACAGGTTATAGTTTCAGCTGTCTTGGAAAGGGACCATTGGTGGGCTTTTGTGAATACCGTGCAGAATCTTCTGCTTCTGTACTAGGCGGATGTGTCTGTCAGTTGCTAAAGAAACAATCTGTGCTCTTGAAGTGATAGTATTGACCTTCCATTACACCATACTATAAATGTGGTGCAAAATGTCTTCAGCCTTTCCCTAGTTTCCCAGCTTTTGGTGTAATGATGCTGACAGAATGGAGGCAAGCCAGTTTTGCCAGTTATTCTATAGTAACAATGTGTGTGTGTGTGTGTGTGTGTGTGTGTGTGTGTGTGTGTGTGTGTGTGTGTGCATTTCAATGTCTCCTGAATATATCCCGCAACCGTATCGAAATTTAATCTGTGAGCATGATTCCATGTGACATATGGGTGTGTTGGACTATATTATGCGAATACTTTGAGATACGCTTACTTTATGCGTGGATCTTGTAGAGTCCGCCGTTAGACCGTTTTAATTTCACGCAAAATTGCGGCGAAAGTCGATTCAAGAACGAAACGAATTTAAAAGGAGGGCAGTAGAGGCTGCAAGGAGTGGCAATTTGCCTATTTGATTGCTTCACACGCACTGGTATAGATACCAGGGATGCAGGTATCCTGATCACACCCTCTTGATAACTACATCTCAGTCAGGCTGTAGTCCTGTATTTGGGTGGTACCTGCGTCTAAAATCAAGCCGGATTACCGGCTTCTGTGAAGAGAAACTTTCGTTATTACCCTCAGTCTGCCGTGCATAATGCCATGAGAGCGCCTTGAAATAATCAGTGACTGCTTCCTTATAAATATTTATTTAATCGCTATTCATGTTAATAGAGTCATAGCATTCGGCTGTGTAGGACTTTGGCAGCACAAACTGTGTAGTAAAATAACCAAAGAATCGCGAGTTAACCTTAATAAATCCAGCTCGCGTGTTAACCTAATAAATCCAGCTGATTAAGTGTCTCGGGCTGTTTCATATATACGTAATTAAAATATTCTAACTTCTCTGTATACGTAAGCAAGATTTTTTAATCTGATGGCAAGTCGAATTAAGTAAAATTCTCGTCGAAATTTTTACAACTATGAATAAAATATTTAACACGTTTTGTACTTCGATATCTGAAGATGGCATAATACTGCCGAAACATGTAGAGTTATGCGAGAGTTTTAATTACATTTGGAATATATTGTGCTGCTAGGTGATCTACTTAAATTTAACGTGTGAATAACACAAAAGACATGACATTTTTGGACCCCTGAATCTATTGATATTTATTTTTGTTTATGGTCTTTTAGCTTACCATTGAGTATTGTGGTGTTTAGTAAGGTTTTGAGTGCTCTGCTACCCCGTACCATAAAGACTGTAGCAGCAGATTCTTCCTAAACCTCCTAACCACTTAACCACACTTTGGCATTTCATAACCCAGAAGGCCGCGACTTAAATCTGCACACACGTGAAATCGCAAATTACAAATCCATTGATATGTTTACGAATTTACAGTTCCGTTGCTTTTACACGATCTATTAAATCGCATTTTTTAGACGTTTTAATATGGATTGCAGTGGCCCTTGAACAAGGTAATCGTAAGCTCTCAGTCAATTCTTAGCAACAGTGTGTGTCTGGGTTTCACTAGTTGTTGTCCGGAGTGTATAAAGGCCACGCGCTGGGCCTATCCACGGTCCAACCACATGTGTACCAACGTGTTACATAAACCCGACGAAATGAGACTCGCCGCATCGGCCTCTAGCGCCATATAAATAGTTACTTCATTAGCAGCAGGTGCACGCTGCGTAATCTACCAAGCATTACCCTAAGACGGCTTTCTCTGTGTGGCTTAGTTGATTACATTTGTTACGTTTCTGGCAGAACTTGGAAGCTTAATATTTCGATGTAGTGCAACGTGAGAAGAATTCGTCCTTGAGGTCTGTACGTCTTCTTAGAGCGCCGTGCAAAGTAGCAGTAATCTTAGCGCTTGAAGGAAATGCTTTACATATCTGTGTAGACTAGGCGGTTTACGTGTGCAATGAGACCCACTGCGGAGTAGCAGACTTTTGGTGTAAGGATGGTGAAGAGCACTGTGAGGTGAAGTGCGGGGTGTGTGGATTAAGGAGGTAAGAAATGAGGTAAGAAATGGATCCACGTGCCACGCTGTTGTATCTTGGAATCGAGATAAAATTCTGTATCTCGTAAATTAAGATGACCTTTTTCTCGTTTTCCTTCAGACAGCTTTCCTCTTGTCTAAGAGAGACATCAGTTCGTTGTAGCAGGGAGGGTTGGGGTTATGTGTTCCAGGGTTCAAATCCGTCCCGTAGTATGTTTTGCGGGTCAGGTAGCGTCTGAGAAGTCACGTGCATACTGCCAAAGGAAATGAAGGAAAAGAGGGGTGGAAGTTGGGCTAGATGAATACACCCCAGGGGCACACTATGTCACGCAGGTTGCCTACTCGCGACGCCTTTAGCCCAAACCACCACCCAAGGAACCTCACCCCCCCCCCCCCCACCTCAGCCTGCCCAGAATCCTCTATGCGGTCCTGACGACAAAGACGAAAAGAAAGGAGAAAAAAGACCAGGCATTTCAACATTTCCAACGTCGCTTTTGACCTCTCTATCATTCTTCATTCTCTCGGTTTTTCCTTATTTTCTTTTGACCTTGCGTTTTACCAACTCAATTTTTCATTCGCCTTAGCCAGTACTAAAGAAATGCACATTACGGTTACCAACTTTCGATGTGGCTTATATTTCTTTTCGTTTTATGATATTCCTTCATGTCACGTACTTAGCGGATTCCTTCTTTTCACAATTCATCCGTATTTCATCCCAGATACTGTACTACGCTTCGCAAGTCACCCTTAAAACTTTCATTTATCATGATATCTTACACCTAAGGCTTTAAGGGGTATTACTGCTTTAATCCTACGTTTCTTACTCGAACCAACGCGATTTTTACTTTCCAGAATGAACTTTGTAAGACCATTCCAACCAAAGAAGATATTTCGCATTAGTTTTCTCAGTGTTATTAGGAAAGCAATAAATTTTGTTATATACGTTGTCTATTAAAGCCACTCTGCTGCACTTGCCATTTTATGAAGAGTAAAGTTTTGCTCGGTCTTGTTGGTGTATGTGAAGCCGTTCGTTTTTATATTGTTAAATACATTTATTATGTGTGTGCAATTCCGTGTTAAGTGGATCCCTGTCACCACGGCGTGGCGCGTCCTCAGGTTGCGGTTGGAGGAACGGCCTCCAGTTATGAAGGGTAGCTGCGAATACATTGAATAAGCAGTCACGGTCAGCCGACAAGGGGTGGTCATCCAGCTTGGAGGTTGGGCGAGGTGCTAAGAACTCCTCACCGTAAAAAATTATGATGTCACGAAACAACCTACAAAGCCTCGGACCTGGACCGATTCTTTGGTACGACCCCAGCTACGGAAAAGGGATATGAGTTTTGGATTGAGCTGGCTGAGGAGAGGGACAGGTGGTAGGCTCTTGTGAATGCGGTAATGAACCTCCGGGTTCCATAAAAGTGGCGAATTTCATGCGTAGCTGAGAAACTGTTAGCTTCTCAAGAAGGCCTCTGCTCCATGGAGTTAGTTAGTTAGTTAGTTAGTTAGTTAGTTAGTTAGTTAGTTAGTTAGT
>BLKM01004921.1:0-11333 GCA_013340265.1 Coptotermes formosanus
ACTTTTGCCTTATAAAACATTAAGAGACTGGTTTTTATAACCGAAGTGGGGAGTGTTTACAGCGCGGTACGCGCTGAGTCCTTACGTAAAACAGATACGCTTCGTCTTTACAAGGGTTAAGTAATGACCATTCGTCGCTTGTATTGCAGTTCCCTTAAAGACGGCTTGTCAAACACCTGCAGCTGTCTTCACCCATTCTTACCAACCTGCGGATCGCCGGATTATTAGTGACCAATATGTAATGGAACTTCATGGAAATTTATTAAAATTGGTATTACACTTTCGATGCCACATTTTATGTTCTTATATCAACTGTTAACGACAGAATGTGGCAGTAACAAAGAAGTATATTGCTTTCCACACGCAACTGTTTATTGTTAATACACAGCCGCAGCTACATGTTTCGACTCAAAGCCATTTGCGGGTTGTACACAATTATGTGTGGAGGTAAATGGAAAATTTAATTGTCTACAGCCTGCAGATGACTTGATATGAGCCGAAACATGTAGTTGTGAGTGGTTTTTTTTAACAATATAAAGTTGTGTTTGGTGGCTGGTTATTGGTGTCACTTTACATAAAGTGCAACGGCATGAATCACAGTAAGTTACGTGGCTTGTAAAATAATTTTATTTCGATTTTTCTAAGAATCTGTGCCTGGGTGTGGTGTGTGGTTTGAATTTGTACACAGTCTTCGGCCACTCGCCTGCTGGGATTGCGGGTTCGAATCCCACCGGGGGAGTGGATGTCTGTCTCTTGTGTGTGTGTTGTCAGGTAGAGGTCTCTGCGACGGGCCGATCACTCCACCAGAGGAGTCCTACCGAGTGTGTGTGTGTGTGTGTGTGTGTGTGTGTGTGTGTGTGTGATCTCGAAACCTCAACAAATGAGGAGGCGTAGGCCAACTGGGCGCTGTCGAGCCATAAAAACCTTATTTTATCATTTCCACTTGGGAGACCCAGGCGTAGATGGGAGGATAATATTAAAATGATCTTCAAGAAGTGGGATGGGGAGCATGGACTGGATTCAGCTGGCTCAGGATAGGGATAGATGGCGGGCTCTTGTGGATGCGGTAATGAACTTCCGGGTTCCATAAAATGCGGGGAATTTCTTGACTAGCTGAGAAACTGTTAGCTTCTCAGGAAGGCTTCTGCTCCACGGAGTTAGTGAGTTGGTGAGTTAATGAGTGAGTGAGTTATTTAGTGAGTGAGTGAGTGAGTGAGTGAGTTAGACTTAATATTTGTGCACAATACAATTGCCCGAGGAAGTACTGTAACGCACCACGTCTATTAAAATACGCTATTGAAATATACTCTTAAAATTATCTGTTAAAATACCCAGATATCAAATTTAATGAAAAACGGTCCAGTGGGAGCCGAGTTGTTCCCTGCGAACAGACAGACATGACGGAGATAATAATAGCTTTTCGCAATTCTGCGAACACGCCTAAAACTGCCTGACTCCTTTTAAGCGCCCTTTTTCGTATGTGTGTGTAAATATTCATTACATGTCTACATGAAGCGAAGGCACATAAGTGCAAGTCAGAACAGTTGATTTTGAGTTCATTTTATATATTACAATGACAGGTGTCGCTGCTGAGTGAAGGGATAAGCTGGCACTCTGTCAGTATTGCTGTTGAAATGAACTAGACTCCCGGAGGCATAACGCAAGCAAAGATAAGGGCGACAGCAACTTTACCAGGAGCTTGTTGTTTGTGAGGCACCATATGCCAGTGATGAAACGGGCCGGTACGGGGGCGTGTGTTCCTTGTTACAATGAACAGCAGGTCGACTGGCTATCTGATTGCAGTTAGGCAGATAAGACAGTTTGTGTAGCGATACTACAGTGGATTTGTTCAATTTTGTTCAGGTGCCACATATGCTGATATCCTCATTACATGTTAACTGTTTCAAGTCTGTTATTCATGCAGACCAAAGGCAAAGTTAAAATTCGCCCCGTAACATGCCATTTGGCCGGTCCCAGTGGCCGCGCGGTCTAAGACGTAGGTCTGCGGCCGAGCGCTTGCTGGGATCGTGGGTTCGAATCCCACCGGGGTCATGGATTTTTTTTCTCTTGTACACTGTTTGTGTTGTCAGGTAGAGGTCTCTGCGACGGCCCGATCCCTCGTCCAGAGAAGTCCTACCGATTGTGGTGTGTGTCTGAGTGTGATCAAGTGATAATAAACAACCTCGACACCTACTGTGAGTAGGTAGAAGAGGGAAGGACTACGAAACGAAACGAAGCTTGCCATTGGAGGCATAGAAGAGGGATTAAGAGGTGCAACCGTCCTCACGATTAACCTCGGCGCTAGATGGGGGTGGGTAGTCGTCACCCCCTGGCTGCCTTACCCCTGCGAAGGAAACCCGGTACCCATTCTACGGGAGGCTGTTTGGGTCTTGGGGATTGTTTGGACTGGTACGGGAAGTGTCGCCCCCACGGAGATTCGGACCAGGGATCGTGTAGCCCGTAGCGAGTCACCATACCGACTGAACTATACCGGCTGCTCCATATAGGCTAAAATAGCCTTTAAAAATTCGTTTCCTGCCTCACAGAAAACAAACTGCACTTCCAGCACTCAGAATATTTGAACGGAAGATTGGAAGGAACATGTATGGGCACGCGAAAGGAGAATGCTGGAGAATAAGTACAGATAGGTAGATAAAGCACATATTACAAGAGGCGGGTATTGTAAAGTTTATAAAATCCCTGCGACTAAGGTGGTATGGTCATGTTGAAAGCGTGCAAAACCAACAAATGGCAAAACAAGTTGAAACAGCTATAATGGAAGGAACGAGGAAAAGAGAAAGACCACGTAAAAGATGGAGAGACAAGAGTGAAGGTGATTTAAATATAATGGGAATAAAAAGGTAGGCAGGCAGTGGTCAGAGACTGTCCGGAATGGAGGAAGAATCTATTGGAAGGCAAGGCCCACAGCGGATTATAGGACCTGCGGAGAGGAGGAGGAGGAGGAGAAGAATACAAAAACACTAATCACCAACAAATGCACAAAGAGAGTTTTATCATAAATTGTAACACACTCCTACATGTTTCGACCCTGCTGGGTCATCTTCACGGAGAACTTTTTGTTACCGTTACACTAAGGTTGCACTTTGCAGTTGAGTGAGAATGCGCTGTTGACTGTGTACTGGAGGCGTGAACTCTCCGCGGTCCGGCCGGACCGCGGAGAGTTCACGTAAAGTGCAACCCTAGTGTAACGACAACAAAAAGTTCTCCCTGAAGATGACCCAGCAGGGTCGAAACATGTAGGAGTGTGTTACAATTGGTGATAAAACTCTCTTTGTGCATTTGTTGGTGATTAGTGTTTTTGTATAATATAGTGCACGGACATGGAACACATTAAAGAAGAAGAATGTTTGTGGCTAAGAAACCAGTTCTTCCCGAGAACAGTATGTTAAGGTGTTACTTACAGTTGCTTGCAATAAAATGCGTTGTTCAGAGTGAATTCGATGTCGCTGCCTGCTCACTATACACGGTGATGCAAAATCCACTTTACACAAGAGACAACGTGTTAAACGTTCAGTGTCGACTGAGTTTTGCGCCACCTCGTATATTAACTCTGACGAGTAACGTTCATCTGAATTATACTACGTACATAAGAGCTTCATGTCGTACCTCACAGAGAACAGAGTCCGTCTCCATTCAAAAGACCAAGCCATTTAATGCTGCTGAGGAAAGTAATGGCTGTTTATTGCTAGAATGGTGCTTGAGTACATACGTATAGGTTGTGGCAAAATGCTTTGTTTCTGTGTTGCTGCAAGTGGTACATATTGTTACAACTGGGCTTTAAAAGGTTAAAAGTCAACATACGCAGTATGGATTAATAGAAACCAACTCATGCGTATTTATTAACCATTTAAAGCCTAGCGGTAACTTTACGTACCACCAGGTTTAACATTAAAAAATTCTACGTGGTGCCCACATTGCGTTTACGTGTTTTGTACGGATCTCAGAACAAACAGCAACTTTTGCCTTATAAAACATTAAGAGACTGGTTTTTATAACCCAAGTGGAGAGTGTTTACAGCGCGGTACGTGCTGAGTCCTTATATAAAAGAGATACGCTTAGTTTTTAAAGCGTTAATATTGAAGTGTTTAGGAAACAGCTCCTACATGTTTCGAGCCAAAATGGGGCTCATCTTCAGGAAGTCGTACAGTCACCAATTACGCACACTTTTACAACGTGGCAACGAAAGTTGGTCACAGTCTATGATACACCTGATATATAGATAAAATGTCACTAAAACTGTTCTTCTGAAAACGATGAATAAAATTTCGTTAAAAAGGTGTTCATCGTTTTAAGAAGAACAGTTTTAGTGACTTTTATCTATATATCAGGTATATCGTGGACTGTGACCAACTTTGGTTACCATGTTGTGATAGTGTGTGTAATTGGTGACTATACGACTCCTTGAAGATGAGCCCGATGTTGGCTCGAAACATGTATGCGCTGTTTCCTAAACACTTTTAATATTAATAAACGTGCGTGAGTTGGTTTCTAATAATCTGTGTCTAAGACAACGCACGGTGCGTGTGTACAATACACAGTATGCGTTCGTAAGTTAAGTGTAAGGTAATGAGACAAATTCAAAAGTATTTTTTTAATATACTCCTATAAAGTTTCGAGTGGCTTAGATGCTATAAAAGTATCAGTTGCATTGGAATTTGGAAATAGCGTTATGCTGCGCCGGAAGATAGAAGTAACTGCCGGAACTTGTAGCAACATTTTCTAGTGGCAGTAGGCACAAAAGAGTATTACAGCAGAAAGAAACCACAGCGTTAATTTATACAAATACAACACAACTCAAAACTACACCATCTTAAAAGGAACAACGAAATTATATGCCTACTGAATGTCACACTATTAAACATAACGGAAATCGAATTGGCTTGTAACTACGGGGGCCTAGACCCTGCTAGCAAATGGCTACCAACCCTCGGCTCCATAACTTCAACTGTTTTTACTGCACTTTTTTGTGTAATATATAAAAACTGTGAAGTATATTTTTTGTGTAAGCAGAGTTAATTGGAAAATTATAGAACCTTAAAAAGTCATTACGCGTAGAGAAAATAACATTTATGAGTTATCTTGTTTTCCAGAAAGTCAGCAGCACTCCAGTAGGGTAGGGTAGGGGGGGGGCATTATATTTGCTACCCCGCAACAGAAACAAATTACAAAAAAAAACTGGGAGATTAACTTTGAACAGAATGCAGTGCGAGTGAGTGACCCTAACAGAACAGAAATGTGGCGGGTACTGTAGCGTAAGTTGCAGGACGCGAATACAGCATTGTCTCCGTGTTCTGATGGGGAGGGGACTGTTTTCGGTCAACAATTGGTAATTCATCTGCGCAGCTTGGCGGTCTGCATACAGTTTTCCATCCAGAATTCACCGTGGATCGCACTTTAGCAGAGTGAAGCTATTTGGTGACATTTTAACCCTTTAAAGAAGAAGCATGTCTCTTTTATATATAAGGACTCAGTCCGTACCGCGCAGTGAACACTCTCCATCTTGGTTATAAAAACCAATCAGTTAATGCTGTAAAGGAAAGTAGTCGCTGTTTGTTCTGAGATCCGTACAAAACACATAAACGCAATGTGGGCACCCCGTAGAATTTGTGAATGTTAAACCTGGTGGTATGTAAAGTTACCGCTAGGCTTTAAAAGGTTAAACAAGCAAAATTAGATGTAGCGGGGTTGAGCTCTTCGAATCTCTTTTCCTCATTTCTCCACCTTATAGTGTTGCAAAACTGAGTCACGAACTGTACCTGCATTTCTTCCCCGACATGTTTGGTTTCCTTGTCAGTATCATGTTATATTGTAGCTCAAAAGTCGAACGAAAAACACTTACTCAAGGAAGTAAAGTTGGGTCATATAATTAAAGTATACTCACGAAGTGTATGCTTACAGCTGTAGCGCATTTTTAGGCGCTTTCGCAAAATTGCGAAATGCAGCTATTAGCTTCATCATGTCCGTCCGTCCGCATGGAACAAATCGTCTCCCACTAGGACGGGTTTTCATGAAATTTGATATTTGAGGATTTTTTCGAAAATCTGTCGAGAAACTTCAAATTCGATCAATATTTGACAAGAATAAAGCGTACTTTACATGAAGACCTGTGTACATTTATGATAATATCTCGCTGAATTCTTCTTAGAATGAGGAATGTTTCACACACAAGTTGTAGAGAAAATCAAAACACACATTTTATGTTCAATAACTTTTCCCCAAAAATCGTGCCGTTTATGAGATAATGTGGAAAAATATGGTACAGCCAGACAGGCCACAGATGACAATATAATACGGCGCATGCGCTTTGCATGCTGGATAACTAAGGCTACAGACACGCATTCAGAATATGTAACACTTATTTCTTTTCCACGGTGAGAGTGGTAACGCGAACGCACCTCATTGTTACGTTACACTGCCAATCTTATTTGTATTTTTTCTCGAAAACCCAACGTCCTATTGAATAGATACCGGGGACTCTTTTCTCTGGGATAAAGCAGCCGGAGCATGAAGCTAACCACTTGCCCTCATTCTAGTGCCTTAATTAAGAATGGCTGTGGTTGTACCTGCACCCCCCGCCCCCCATATGAGCTTATGATGTGCACAGAAACGGGTATACTTTATCATAAGGGTTACTGAAAGAAACGTATTGGGCATGAAATTGTGTAAATCGGGCGAGGCGTGAAGCAGACCACTCACTGCCATCTATCGCAGAGGTGTATAATGAGTGATGCCATACGTGTCTTCCCCTTGTGTGCCTTTAAGGCGTGTCCAGGGTCACAATAACCTTTTACACTAACCAGTTTTAATGTTCTGACGGTACAGTGCCGTAATTGTTTCAAGTGCCGGTCCCCGTTCTCATTGTACCATGCTTCAGCATGAATGACAACTCTGATGTCGCGCAGAGCGTTTGGCGTCAGTCACTATCGCCCCCCCGCCATCTATCGCAGAGGTGTATAATGAGTGATGCCATACGTGTCTTCCCCTTGTGTGCCTTTAAGGCGTGTCCAGGGTCACAATAACCTTNCCCCCCCCCCCCCCCGGACCACAGTGTTTGGTGTCCCAAGGCAACAGGTGCAGGTGGAACGGCGACGTCGATATTGCCACATTACTTGTGGGTGACACATCACTTCCACTGGTCCAGGCTTTTGTCGTTATGAATTCGGAAACATAGCCCTATTTATATTTATGGCTCCTATAGTGTTAGCCTATTTCTCTTACATTTTGTAAGGAAGCCCGTTTAGCTCAGTAAGTTCAGTACCTCTTCTGCGAAGTGGGGTACTGGACAAAAGCAATAAACGACCAACGAAATGCGCAATGTGTATCATTATGTTCACCGTTAATATTACTTCCCCATACATGTTTCAACCCTGCCGGGTCATCTTCAGGGTCAACGGTTATTTACAAATAAAAGTGCTTCGATACAGTCAAATTGAACATGTGCAGCTAACTTCACACTGAGTCGTGAGTGGACGCGCACATGCCGAGGGCAGTGTGAAGTTAGCTGTACATGTTCAGTTTAACTGCATCGAAGCAGTTTTATATGTACATAACCGTTCTCCCTAAAGATGACCCGGCGGTGTTGAAACATGTATGACGAAATAATATTAACCTTTTAAAGCCTAGCGGTAACTTTACATACTACCAGGTTTAACATTAAAAAATTCTACGTGGTGTCCACATTGCGTTTATGTGTTTTGTACGGATCTCAGAACAAACAGCAACTTTTGTCTTATAAAACATTAAGAGACTGGTTTTTATAACCGAAGTGTAGTGTTTACAGCGCGGTACGCACTGAGTCCTTATGTAAAACAGATACGCTTCGTCTATAAAGGGTTAGTAGTGATTATAATAGTACACAGTGTGCATTTATTTGGCGGTTTATTGCTTTAGTATGAGCTAATACACGAACATGGAGCATATTAAAGTTGGCAGCCGGAAGTTCAATCACCGTTACTGGACTCTGTTTTATTATTCGTCACCGTGTCATGGCCGACTTCACTGCCCACCACGCCTCATCCAATAAGTACCAGGCACAAAGCGGCCGAGACGCGAATTTAATAATTCAGATTCGATGCCGCAGATAGAAATGCGTGGATCAATACCTCCATTTCCCATATGTCTAATGGTGCGGTGTAACTTAAGCACAGGGGCAATTTCACCTTTAGGATAGGTTTATAAAATGTCCGTTTACCCCCATTTAATTTCTTTTATTTTATTTACTTCTCTTTTTAGTTTCCATCTATAGGAAATATTTTCGCTTTATTTTTACAAGACTAGAGGCCATATTGCCGCTTCCAGTGGCCGCACGGTGTAGAGCTTGGGTCTGCTTGGGATTGCGGGTTCGAATCCCGCCGGAGGCATGGATGTCTGTTTCTTTTGACTGTTTTGTGTTGTGAAGTAGAGGTCTCTATGTTGTGCTGATCACTCGTCCAGAGGAATCATACCGAGTGTTGTGTGTCTGTGATCGTGAAGCCTCGATAATGAGGGGGCCCTGGCCCACTAGGGGCTGTTGCGCTACTGGGGGGGGGGGAATGAGGGTCCACATTTCCCGACTTACAACACGCTGCCAGTGGCAAGACGCACCATCCAACAAGCAAGATATTTTTGCGGAGTTAACAGTTTACTTCTGTAACAATTTGTCATCCAGTTTTAAGATGCGGGGTGAATTTGGAGGACATTTTAATGGGGAAAAATACGTCCTTTTGGACGGGAGGTACGGTATTTTGCGATACAGACAGTTCCGCAATTAATTCAGTTCGGTTCTGACATAGATTCTGTTCTGTTAATTTTATTATCCATTAACTCTTTAAAGACGAAGCGTATCTGTTTTATATAAGGACTCAGTGCGTACCGCGCTGTAAACACTCTCCACTTCGGTTATAAAAACCAGTCTCTTAATGTTTTATAAGGCAAAAGTTGCTGTTTGTTCTGAGATCCGTACAAAACACATAAACGCAATGTAGGCACTACGCAGAATTTTTGAATATTAAACCTGGTGGTACGTAAAGTTACCGCTAGGCTTTAAAAGGTTAACAGACACAGCGACTACACACTGCAACCAAGTATGGGCTAGAACGAGGTGTCTTAGCACCATATTGGTGGGTGCAGCGCCCTCTGGTCGGACTGCTACGTATTGTTGTCTGATGTGGCTGGATCAAACATTCAGGCATTTCAGTAGCTGCAGTGCCACGAAATGGCGTCAAATGATACATAAAAAAGAGTCTGTATGTGGTACGTCATCCGGATTGTTATGGCTGGACGGACATTTTTGTTCTGCCCCCATTCTTTAGCAGGCGATTACAAGTGTGTGTGTGTATGTGTGTGTGTGTGTGCGTGCGTGCGTGTGTGCATCGTACCCACTGAGAAGAGAAGAGAGGTGGGGATATAAACACATTTCATCTGGTGAAATGATCCGCACTCCATTGCACCGCAAAGAGGCGCCAAAATCCACGGTGGCGGAAACAGTTTTTGAATGTGAAAGGTTCTAAAACATTTACCATACCATGATGCATGACAATGGGTCCCCATTTGTTTTTTATATATATTTACACACACATATATGTAGGTATATACATAAAGACTCTAGGCCTCTGTGGATGTGTTCTAGCTTGTAAATGATGGGCGAAACGGGTCGGGCATTGTTCCAATCTTTCCTGTCCCCCATTTTTCTTTTTTTGGAAGTACTGTTTCTTCTCTTCCTCCTAAACTTCCCATATTTTGCTACCTTCAAACAGTGAAACCGCAGACATCCATTTTCAGTCTTCCGGTTATCCTCTAGTTATCTTCCTCCTGTATGCAGAGACAGATCTGTATATAGCAGGGTTAATTCCACAAAGTGTCCAGCTAAAGGCGCATGTAACGTTAGCGAGCCTAGGCTGATGTCACAAGTCGGGAAAATTGCGCGAAGCCGAGTGCGCGTAGATCAGTGTGTTTCTGCAGTCAGAGCGGTGGATGTGCCATTATTCGTCTGCTTACGTAACAGCTGCAATCATGCCCTCTTTTGGGGGGCATGCCGTGGCGCAGTTGGTTGAGGCATTGCACTGCAAGGTGGAGGGTTGTGGGTTCGATCCGTCATGGAGTCAGTGGACTGGGGTCGACTCAGCCTCTAACAGAATTGAGTACCAGGAATATTTGCTGGGGGGGGGGGGGGGGTAAAAGGCGGCCGGTGCGTAGGGCTGACACACCGCCTTCATGTTCCGATTGTCTAGAAATCGGGGAGCCTTAACCTCCTGGAACCCTAGGGGCCTGTATGGGGATAGCTTTGCTTTTAACCTCTTATTTATGTAACAGTAAAGAAGTTACAGTCCTGAGCTCTTCGCGTGTATGCAGAGGGGATATGGAGAAACAGTTTGGATTTGTGGACGTACCTTTAACCTTTTAAAGCCTAGCGGTAACTTTACGTACCACCAGGTTTAACATTAAAAAATTTTACGTGGTGCCCACATTGCGTTTATGTGTTTTGTACGGATCTCAGAACAAACAGCAACTTTTGCCTTATAAAACATTAAGAGACTGGTTTTTATAACCGAAGTGTAGAGTGTTTACAGCGCGGTACGCACTGAGTCTTTATATAAAACATACGCTTCGTCTTCAAAGGGTTAATGGCCACAACTGTTGGCCAGTTCATTGAGATATTAGTTTCAGTAAAGCGACTGTCAAAAAGTGCTGATTCTTCAGCTAAATTGGAGCAACCCCACACAGTCGCAGCTGAGGGTATGCAACCCGATGCAGCTCAGTCTGGTCCCCCTACTCCCCCCCCCCGCCTCCCCCTACCCCCACTACCACAGGGTTTTGTTTAGATTCGCATTATCAAGTTACGAAATGTGCCAAAAGTGTGTCATTTCGGTGTTATATAAAACGTTAGTAACAGCTTACAGCAACAGACGCGCGGTTCCAATAATTAATATCCCAAAATGCGACCCATGTCGAAATTAATATTGACGTCAGTTCCGTGTACAGGCGGGTATAAAATCGAATACAATCGAACTGCATTCACAGTAACGAGATTTAACGGATTATTTTCGGATCAAAAAAAAATTCGACTCCATCATAATTATTTCTTCAGCCCCCATGTGACAAGGAGTTTACTTTAAGGGAGACTTTACGGTGTGCACCCATGTCGAATAGCTGCGCAAATTTGCAGTCTAACATGGCCTGTAATGCTTACAGTATTGTGTAGTTGGGGTATATAAATTTTACCTTCGGTGACGCGTGTTAAAATTTAATCCCTTGCCCCAAACTTCTACCACGTGAATGTGTATGTATGTATGTATGTATGTATGTATGTATGTATGTATGTATGTATGTATGTA
>BLKM01004925.1:0-19971 GCA_013340265.1 Coptotermes formosanus
GTAGTTTTCTTCTGCGTCCTGCATACTCTTATAACAGTAGTTTTCTTTTGCGTCCTGCATGCTCTTATAACATGTCATATTGTGAAAATACAAATTCATTATTTTGTACGTAAAACATTTCAATAACCTCTTAACTTTCCGAAGTATAATTTAATGCAAAACCATTTAAAACATTTAAAACGGCAGTCCATACCTCACAGAAAGTAACCCGTGTGTCAGTTACGAAGACCAATCCCTTAATGCTGTTCTGGGGAATATTCATGCGCGTTAAAACTTGTAGCAGCTTGTACAGCGTTATTACACTAAACCCCCGCACGTAACGTCAACCTTTTACGGCACGGTGCTAAGCACATGTACCCGCTGCTTAAACATAAAAAAATTCTACATCTTGCCCACACAGTATATTCCCGCGTCTTGTATAACTCTCACGATAAACAGTGATTGCGTCCCTAAATGGAGTTAAGCGATTGGTCTTGGTAATGCGAACGCGTTTTCTATGAGTTTTAAGTGATATTAAACGACACACGATAAATTTCACCTTCAAAGCATCAATAAACGCCTTAAAATAAAAATAGCACCTTAACTTCGACGTTAGAGAACACAGAAATGGGAAAGTGCTTTTCAATCAAATGCTTCCGGATTTCCGAGAGAACAGTGCTTTGTGAAGGTTCCCAAAAATTTGGCCGTTTGTCCTTCCGAATGGTAGAATGATACTGACAGGGTAAAACCGATGTACCTGGACACAAACCTGTCCCAGTGTCACTCTGCTGACCAAAAGTCTGGAATCGAATCCAGGCCTACGCGGTGACAGGCTGGCGACTAACCGCCTAAGCCACGGCACGGTCTTATTAATTCACGCAACAAATACTTAAAAATCAGTTCGCACCTAGCAGTGAACACAATACGTCCCGATGACAAGAAACAAAAAGAAGAATATGTTGTTTTCGGTACCTGTCGCTGTTTGTTGGAAGAAGTCAGTGGCGAGTGTATGTTAAAGCGGGTGACACGTATGGCAACAAACGTGATTAACTGTTGCACGAATGCTGGTGCACTCTAACAAACATGTACCGTACCTGACAGGACTGAGTGAATACCGTTTTGCCGTGTAAGAGATTACCTGCTAAGCTCCCGCATATCTTACAGGCCATGTATGCTATACTCTATAGTACAGATGGCGACAAACAGTTCATTAAGGTGATACCCACACACAAGAAAAGGAGCCTTTTTTTGTCATGAAGCAGCAGCCCCTAGTGTAGCATAACCTCCACATTATCGAGGCTTCAAGGTCACACTCAGACACACCACACTAGGTAGGACTCCTCTGGACGAGTGATCAGCCCCACGCAGAGATCTCTACCTGCACAATACACAAACACTCACAACAGACAGACATCCATACTCCGGCAGGATTCGAACCCGCAATCCCACAAGCGAGCGACCGCAGACCCACGCCCTACACCGCGCGGCCACTGGGATCTTCAGAAAAGCAGCATTTAGCTCAGTGTAAACACCGTATATAAATTACTGTAACAAATATTTAATTCAGAAGTTACATAAAGTAAAGAACTCGGTTCTATATTATTCACTGCGTGCACTGTGACCATAATCATCCACATAAACCACCAAATGCACCACAGAATCTATATAAAATCATAAACCGTCCATACACAGCACTGTCCAGCACGAGACATATCAGTCTCTGGATCGAATACTTCGATACTGGAGTTGCCGGCACGAAAATAGTCCTGCCAAGGTCAAGCGGCTGACTCATCCCCGCTCCCCCGCGCCAGTCCTTCCCCCCTGAGGCGCAGCTTCCCGTTTAGTTGCACACTTTCCGTCCATAGAATCAAGTTTTATTTCCGTACGGCAACACTCCGTTCGTAGACAGTGACCTTGGTGGGACTATTTTCGTGCTGGCCACTACAGATGTTTCTATGCACATAACCACGTACAAAACGAACAGTGGTATACCAATTAATTCTATTACAGAATATGGCAGCTCCACGTTGTCAACACTATCCACATTTTTATCTTTATGACTTCCAATATTTATTCTAAAGTATTTTATTTTTAGCATTTTATATATAAATTGTATGTGTCGGTTGTACATGCTTTTGTGTTACGTCTCCCTGAAGACGGTAATTCATCGCTGAAATGTGTATTACCGTTCATATGTATGGATAATTTACGATTTTATATTAATTTTGTTCATTTGATGATGTACATGAAAATCATATGGGGACGGCAGAGCTGCTTGTACGAGAGTATTCCTACTCTCGGAAGTTAAATTTTGTTTCGTTTGGAAGATCTCACCTCTTCTACCTACTCACAGTAGGTGTCGAGATTGTTTATTTTCACTTGATCACACTCAGACACACACCACTGTTGGTAGGACTCCTCTGGACGAGGGATCGGCCCATCGCAGAGACCTCTACCTGACAACACAAATACTTATAAGAGACAAACATCCATGCCCCCGGTGGGATTGGAACCCACGATCCCAGCAACCGCTCGGCCGCAGACCTACGCCTTAGACCGCGCGGCCACTGGGATCGGAAGTTAAATTTTGTGACATCCTGAAAGCACAAACCCACACACAAATGCATTCTACAATCTCCTACCGCCAGACGACCGCCCGGTGTTTGCTGATTAAACTCCACTGACTATAGCATCGGTAATGCTCCAATTCTGTAGCCGCGCTCGTTGTCTTGGAAACGCTAATTCGAATATCACTCGTGGATGTTTGTCGGTGACGTCACTCGTTCTCATATAACAATTCAATTAATACGACCACATCGGACGCTAAACGGCAAGCAATCAAATGCAACCTGAAGACGGCGCTCTGCCCAGAGAGAGAGAGAGAGAGAGAGAGAGAGAGAGAGAGAGAGAGAGAGAGAGAGAGAGAGAGAGAACAAAAAAAAAACAAATTGCACTGTCAAATCACGTTGCAACAGGATAAACTGCAAGAAATTCACGTAGCAACAGCATTGTTTGTTTGTTTGTTTGTTTGTTTGTTTGTTTGTTTGTTTGTTTGTTTGATGTTCAACTTACGACCCTCACAAGATATGACTCGAGTGATCAAATCAAAGAGAATTCGACAGGCAGGGCATATGACACGTATAGGGGAGAAATGCACATAAGGTTTTGGTGGAGAAACCGGGAACGGACCAGACCTAGGCAGAGATGGGAGAATAGTTTTAAAATTGACGTTAAAACTGGAGACGGTGCAGACTGGGACAAGTGAGCATGTTCTTGTGAATGCGGTAATGACCCTTCGGGTTCCATAAAATGTGGGAAATTTGACTAGCTGAGGAGCTATTAGCTTCTCAAGAAAGATTCCGCTGCATGTAGTTAGTTGGTCGGTCCGTTAGCTAGTTCGCTCGTTAATTCAAGTTTATCTAACGACGCTGTAGCGTGGTGAACAGAGTGCAGCTGGGACAGGTTCATCTCCCAGTACTTAGTTTTCCCGTGTCAGTATCACCCCACCATTGCTCCACCCTCATCTTCCTCTCGATATTACTCTTATACACGAATGTCAATCAGCGGCAGATAGGGAACTTTTAAATAGGCAGTGCCCTCTCGCATATAATCACGGAACGCTGAACAGAATTCCACAGTGTCAAGTCTGTACAGCATCAACTTAAGTACTCATTAAGAACAGAACGTGAAATTTCAACTTCTCATACCCAGGTCTGTGGAGTCGGAGTCGGCAAAAATGTACCGACTTCGACTCCGACCTTAATCTAAAATCTTAACTAGATACTCCAACTCCAGAGCCCTGATAGCTACAATAACCATTAGACTTATACTTAAATATAGGTTATAATTCAAAAAACTAGCCTGATGATTCACGTCGTGGCGATGAAATGTCTTACAGGTTTACCGTTATTAACCTTTTAAAGCCTAGCGGTAACTTTACGTACCGCCAGGTTTAACATTAAAAAATTCTACGTGGTGCCCACATTGCGTTTATGTGTTTTGTACGGATCTCAGAAAAAACGGCAACTTTTCCCTTATAAAACATTAAGAGACTGGTTTTTATAACCGAAGTGTAGAGTGTTTACAGCGCGGTACGCACTGAGTCCTTATATAAAACAGATACGCTTCGCCTTTAAAGGGTTAATGCATATTGAGCTTTTATGAAGGAGTCGCAGTCGGAGTTTTAAAAATCAAGGAGTCGGAGTCGGAGCTTTTGTGTACCGACTGCACAGCCCTGCTCGTATCAGCGACTGTAGTTTCTGGAATGTGACGTAGTGTAGTTACGTAAACAGGTGCCACGTTTCAAAGGAACGGGCTGGCTCCATCTTCAATGCAGATGCGGTGAACGTACTTCACGTTCCACCCACAAACAAGTGATATGCTAACATACGCGACTGCGCACATAACAGTACGGCAAATGCTCGACACTGCAAATTCTCAACATGGCGATGCGAAACACGCGTAGCCTACATTAGCAGAAAACGGCCATTCACCTGGCAGCCGTTTACGAGGTTGAACAGACAACACATCAACAAATGTTACAGGTTTTACCGCAGCCCGAGGCTACAAAAAAATTACAAAAGGTTTCACTCAATGAATACACAATGGAATGAATGGAGGATCTTTATCTCAGTTACTATGTTCCACTTCTCTGCGGACAATATGGCGACAGTAACGAGCAGCAGGGTGTTGACAGTTGGCGCGCTATCTCGTTGTCAGTTCTGATATTAAAGGGGATACGTACACATAAAGCCGTAGGTTTTACAGGCATGATGGAGGTTTCGCTTGTGTCAAAGATTCTGATATATCATAAATAATACCCTCAAACAGAGAAAACTGAAAACGCGAGTAAAAAGGATTACGAAACAAAAATATCCGTCAAAAAGTTCTTGTGTAGACCTGTAAGCACTCTAGTACTGCAGAGGGTATGGGGAAATGGACAGGGGTATAATTCTTGGTAGGTTGAACAACAACCAGCATTATCTTATGAAGGAGGACTCTGCTCCATGGGAATTGTTTCAGTGCACTCAGCCACTAATCAGAACCTCCTGTTTTCCATGTCTGTTTTATTTACGTCCAACATCAAATTAAAAGGGCAACGAAAGTGGTAAGCGAAACAGAATTGGATACGACTTGCTCCACAAATGGACCAGTTCATATGCAGGACACAACTTAACACGCCACGCTAACCTCAACACGCGTGCTGACTTCACTCACAAAGCATTAACGCTACCAACTGGACACAGAGTAAATCAAGGATCAATTCCATCCATCGGGCTGCTGAAATGAGTGGTAAATTGGAGGCAGGGTGGGCCCCAGAGACGGACTGGACGCTGTGGGGAGGACAAAAATCTCTTTGCCCTGCCGGGAATCGAACCGATTATGCTTTAGTTTTCAGAATTGTTGTAGTTATAAATACGAGCAGAAAATGGCAGCAATAAATGACATTGGAATGCATGACTAAGTGGCCGGTATTGTATTGTGTTCAGTGTTTTAGCACACATGCAGACCATAAAATACGTACGTGTCTGGCACTAACACGATTTACGAACCACCTTATTGAATGTAAGCGCTCTAACAAAATTCCTTATAAGATGAAAAATGTTACACGTGCGCATAAATTGTTTTCTAGCAGGTTTTATTATCAACAACTTCTCTTTCATATTTCACAAGGGCTAAATCTTCGAACACAGGCCTAACGTTAAATCCGTTTTAACCATGCGACCCCAACTGTGGGTGAGAATATAGTCTATAACCTTCTGCTAAGCAAGCGTAGAATCAAGCGTCTAAAAAAGGATGTTCGATACAAGAATATACGTTACACATATTAATCACTAACACTGTATCGAGTTCCGTTTGGAGCATTAACACTTTAAAGATATTGTGTGGTGATGGGTTTATGGACTTTATCCATCGTCCGAACAGTAAAATATTAAAAATGTCAAAAAATTAAAATCACAACGTTTCGGAAGCTGGCTCTGCTTCCGTCCTGAGGTGGATGGAGGGGGGAGAAGAGAAAAACACCTACTCTGTTGGGCCCTGTAGCCAGAGCTAGCCTCCATCACTGGAGAGCTTTAAAGATAATAGAAACAGAGAGACAGAAAGAGATTAATCAGCCGGGGATGCAGTGAGAGGCAGTACATTTATATTACTGAGGCAAACCGAAAAAAAATATACGGTTCAAGGTACCAGACAGTACCCGCTCGTCCTTCGGGTGAAGGTAGTTTCGAAACATGGTAAAACGTTGGAAACCGCAGGAGGTAGCGTGATGGGAAGTGCACTGTTAGGAGCATGCAGCAGGGGAAAGGAGTTGAGCACTTGGGATGAGTTTTGACTTTGGAGGGGCAAAATTATGATAAAATTTTGATCGCGTTCGGATGGAAATTAACCCTCAATTCCCATCGCCCACTAAACACACACTGTCTGCCTTAGAATAAAACTGCAAACGGAGTACTGCATGATGAAGTTACGCAGAATTTATCAATGCGTTCTTTACTTTCAAAATGCCACACGATTTCACGGTACGGGTGTAAACGCAATTCCATTTACGACTGTAAGAAAAGTACGACCGTTCATGTGCCGGCTTTCACGGAACTCATAAAAGTTGCACAGCATTATGACGTCACACAAATCGGACACTAAATGCGCGAAGTGCCGACAAAAATCCATTTACACCCATAAGTTTTCGCTGAGCGGATTTTGACGTAACTCCCCTAACCCAGTACATTTTGTGGACACCGGCTCCACAGAATTTTATCCATATCGTACGAAAACTCTACAAAACGCGGGAAAAAATTCAATTTAGTTCCCAAAGTAAATCAGGAACTCCGCCGTGTTGATTTCTACGAAATTTATGACTGCTCGACAACTTTTTGTAGAAAACTCGTATAGCGAATTTTACGAAATTCCGACAAGCGGGTTGGTCGCTGATAAGAGAACACAGGACAGACGGACATACGGTTGGACGGGCTCTCCATATAACGTCTACAAACGAAATCAGGTAATTCACTGGAGGGTAATAATCGCTGCTTTCGTAGCAACAGTACGAAACACAGTGACATATCGTGTGTAGACTGTCTACAACTTTCAATGTTAACCTTTTAAAGCCTAGCGGTAACTTTACGTACCACCAGGTTTAACACTGAAAAATTCTACGTGGTGCCCACATTGCGTTTATGTGTTTTGTACGGATCTCAGAACAAACAGCAACTTTTGCCTTATAAAACATTAACAGACTGGTTTTTATAACTGAAGTGGAGAGTGTTTACAGCGCGGTACGCACTGAGTCCGTATATAAAACAGATACGCTTCGTCTTTAAAGGGGTAAACCTCGTGGTAAATACAGTATGCACTGGACATAGCAGAACTAACTTAAGGCATATGCTTGTCATCAGAACATACGTAACATGACTTATCCGCTCAAGCATATGCTCGTAAAGTCATTAAGCATATGATTCATATACACCAGGTGTTGTTAACATGTGACATTATATACGATTATTATTTTATCTGACAAATATCTGTTGCCATTCGCTGCTGCTTCGTTTATCGTATGTAGCCCGCCTACCATCCAAGCGACCGAATGCGCGGCAAGTACCGGCGAGTAGTAACAAAGGATAGTTGTCAGATAAAAGAATCACCCCGATATTATTATTATTATTATTATTATTATTATTATTATTATTACTTCCCTTATCATTTGATTATTGAACGTCATTTATTTAATCGGCATCTCACACAAAACTTACTGCACAACCATAAGGTGACAATATATAATTCCAGACACCAAAAACCTTGGATATGTAAATTCCTAAGTCAGTGGATGTTCCGATATTTTTGAACCAGTGGAGGTTCCGGTATTTTGGAACGAGTGGAGGTTCCGATATTTTGGAACCTCCGTTACATGTCACTAGTACAGTAGGTCGAGATGTGAGGATACTCCAGACAACTTTAGTCGCCCAGACGAAATGCAGATATGATCGCGCGACTGAGGGCATCTGCTGATGAATCCCTGCTGCTATCTTGACAGCTGACAGACAGATTGTAGCTACATTTAGTGTTCTCCAGAAACGCTATCCATCCGCACCACATCACGTCACAACAGCATAGATCGTAAGAAACAACAGTGCCTTTCTCTTAGCAGCATTTTATGCTCGTGCGTGAGTGCCCAGCTACGACAGTGCTGACACCGTCCGGAGACTAGAAACTCATCTACACTGGGGTGAAAATTCATCTACACTGGTGGAATATTCGGTGAAAATTCAACGAATTATTATTATTATTATTATTATTATTATTATTATTATGTGTCTCTTGTCACAGGCCTTTTCTCCCCGGTACGTCTCTTGAACCAGCAGTGATCCCCACCGCTCAGGCTTCAAGCTTCACACTGCAGAACTTTCCGTATTATGTGTGATGTTCCAAGTATAGCTGTCTTTTGTAGTGAATCTATCGAATGTTTTCCTGGTATAGCTTCCAAGTTTTTCTTTAAGNTTATTATATCTGGCCTATTTGCTGTAACTTCTCTGTCTGTGTGTACTACTTGATTCCATAACACTGTGACATCTCCCTCTTCACACACAGGGTTATTATTATTATCATTATTATTATCATTATTATTATCATCCGAAATTTCTCACTTCTCAGCTTTAGCTGGGAAATATTCACCTACCCTGGGATGTATCATCAACAGGATTAGGCTCGGTGGTCTTACGTGTAATTTAGGAAATTTCTTACAATTCAACATGTGCCATGTGCATTTGCATATATGTGTTTGGGTGCAGGTTAAGTCTCTTTAAACTTTGTGACAGTGACTTTGGAATTATTCCCGTAGCTGAAATTACTATCGGGACCACTTGTACTGCGTCCTGCTTCCCCATAACACGTATTTCGTTCGCCAGTTCTTGGTATTTGTTTTGTTTTTCGGTTATTGTTTTGGCGAGATTGTGTGTATTTGGAATAGCTATGTCTGTTAGAAAGATATTTTTTGTTTTCTTGTTCGTGAGAGTTATGTCAGGTCGGTTGGAAGGTACCGTTTTGTCCGTAATAATGCTGCGATTCCAGTACAGTTTGAAGGTGTCGTTCTCCAGCACGTTTGCTGGTTTGTACCTATACTACGGGAATTTGTCTTCAGTTAGTTCAGCTGCTTCTGCCAGTTTCTGGTATATAACTTATTATTATTATAACTTATATTATTATTATTATTATTATTATTATTAAGCCGATCGCAGTGGCCGCGCGGTCCAAGGCGTGGGTCTGCGGTCGTTCGCTTGTTCGGACTGCGGGCTCGAATCCCGCCGGAGGCATGGATGTGTATCTCTTGTGAGTGTGTGTTCTCAGGTAGAGGTCTCTGCGTCGAGCCGATCACTCGTCGAGAGGAGTCCTACCGAGTGTGGTCTGTCTGAGTGTGATCGTGAAGCCTAAACAACGTGGAGGCCCTGGCCCAACAGGGGCCGTTGTGCCACCGGACAAATTATTATTATTATTGTTGTTGTTGTTGTTATTATTATTATTATTAAATTGTATTGTTTATTAACATGCTCATTCAACAGCCAAGTGGCCAGTAACAAAAACAGCACAACACAGAAACACAAAGAACAAAAACACAACACTTACACAAAAACAAATCAAAACCAGAAAACGACAAAGATAACAAAAATTAAAATTAAGTGCTGTCTCAGCAGCCCAATAACAATAATCATGATTACTGTATATTCATCATCATCATCATCATCATCATCATCATCACCATAATCATCATCCAGAAGCCCCCTATTCCGGCAAAGCTCTTTCTCTTTTCTTTAATCTTTGACCCGAACTTATTTTCATTTTTCTTCCACACGCACACCAACGTTCGTAACGCTAAACAGGATCATAAAATATTGTAAAGACGGCTTAACAGAACGAGCACGGCTGCCTGCCACCTGATACAGAGGTAACTTTCTCCGACAATGTTCGACACCACAATACCAACTAAAGAATAGCTTTAATGCCGTTTATTGGTGAAATCTGGTGGCAATATCGAAACAACTGAGATTTTCACACCGCTTCGGTGAATGGTAGCCAAAGAGAACCTACAGTCAGGTTCTCACGATGGTGATGAAGAAGATTAATATCTGAAGATTCTCCTGGGTTGTTACGCCGTGTTCAGTGGTAGTTTCCGGAGTTTCGAATGAGTTTCCTGCATACATCGTCAGGGTATTCCAAGGAGAGAGCCTTGCTGTAAAGGACAGGGGTTTATCGGCAATTCCACTCCCATTTCAATGATTTTGTAGAAAGCAAGACCTCTAATCCTTTAAAGCCTTGCGGTTGCTACAAGTACCGCCAAATTTGACACTAGACAGCCAGCATTTTGCCCACACTGTACACTTGTGTGTGTTGGAGGGGCATTTGGTACGTATTTGGGAGAGGTACGTATAGGGTATTGGTGGGGGAAACATGAGGGAAAGAGTCCACGTGGAAGACCTAAACATAGGAGGATAATATTAAAATTTATCTTCAATAAATAGGAGTGGGACGTGGACTGGATTGCTCTAGCTCAGGATAGCGAGAAGCGACGGGCTCCTGTGAATGAGGTAATGAAACTTAGGGTTTCATAAAATGCGGGGAATTTGACTAGATGAGGAACTGACAGCTTCTTAAAAATGCCTCCGGTACACTGAGTCGATTGGCTGGCTGGTTGGTTTGTTTGTTAGTATGTATGTGCGTTCCGTTTAATTCTTACGACCAAGGTACACTTCCCTTAACCTTTTAAAGCCTAGCGGGTACTTTACGTAGCAACTGGGTTAACTTCAAAAATTCTACACTAGTGACATTGCGTTTATGTGTTTTCTATGAATATCACGACAAACAGCAACGTTTACCTTATACATCATTAAGAGACTGATTTTTATAACCGAGGTGGGAGTGTCTACAGTGCGGTACGAGCTGAGACCTTCTATAAAACAGATTACCATTCGTCTTCCAAGGGTTAACTGGTTCGTTTTTCTAGGCAATCAAATTGCGTTCTCTGTAAGGTACGAACTGGATCTTTATACAACATGTAGCTTAACCTTTTAAAGCATAACGGTAACTTTACATACGACCAGGTTTAACATTAAAAAATTCTACATGGTGCCCACATTGCGTTTATGTGTTTTGTACGGATCTCAGAACAAACAGCAACTTTTGCCTTATAAAACATTAAGAGACTGGTTTTTATAACCGAAGTGGAGAGTGTTTACTGTGCGGTACGCACTGAGTCATTATATAAAACAGATACACTTCCTCTTTAAAGGGTTAATATCAGTCTTCAAATGGTTAATAATGAATTTAGGTACATACAATAATATTTCTCAGCTTTTACGGGACATACTACTTGACATAAGGGTCACACAGAACATTCAGACACTTTGTTGAGTAGACGGTAACACATCAGTGCCTTGACTGCCATAGTGAGGAAGACACATTGCACCACGACGTCCGAAACTCACCCTAAATTAGATTAGATGTCAGAAAATGACTTACAAGTCTTCTGGGTATCGTAACCATTAATTATTAATCTTCATCCCCACAATTACTTACCTCGTTATTTAACCCACGTCACGAGCAAGTTGAGGTGGCACGAAGACAAACGCGAACTGCGCAAGATAAGCAAACTCCGTTACTAAATGTTATCCATCAAGACAGGCACAACGTATGACGCACTGTCACCAACTTCGGGCACGCCTTAACATTTTCTTTCACTTAACCAACTCTGTAAACAAAAGAGTACCTGCCTGAACACGTCCCATCCCAAACAAGGAAATGCTTTTGTGGCTATAATCTGATAAATGAAAGTCGGGTAGTGCGACCGGTTACAAGGCGCCATAGCGCCAAATACTTAAAAAGAATCCCAACATATGTTTTTTTATGTGACATTACGGGTTCGAATACCCGACAATACCCTGGCTATAATGAACGCTTCTTTGCATATCCAGTCCAGTTCACCACTACCGATAATCCTACCATCTGACGATATACTCCAAGCCAGAGGTGCATAAATTTTTTCAAAGATGTAGTAAACATCACAAAATTCTAGGGCGCCAGATGGCTGCAATACAGCAAGTTCCATAGTGAGAAAACCCACAAATATCAGTAGCCACGGTAAAATATTTAGACGCCTGGGATCTGTACACCCCTGTTTTGGGCTACTGACCGCGTTATTAAATGAAGGCTGAATAATAAATAAAAACAAAGCAGCCCTCGTAAGCGCCACCCGTCCCGATCGTGCTTTCCCGAGCGGCCTAAGGTACCACCCTGAAGATAAAGGCAGCAGGTTCAAGCGAAACGCCGGTACCTACCGACCAAACTGTATGGCGTCCTACCACAGACGACTGTAATCCAGATCTTATTCATTCTACGGCACACAAAAACTAATTACACTCTTGCCAACCTTATACAGTCGAATCCGGTTATAACGACATCGGTTTAAGCAACGCCTCGTACATAACGTCACATGTTGCGGTACCAATTAATTCCTGACAGTTAACCATACCATTATACTCCTCGGATATAACAACACTCGTTTATAACGACACAAAATATTCAATCCCTTTCATGACGTTATAACCGAGTTCGAATGCATTTCATGGTCAACAGATTCAGACTCCAAACACCCTGTTAACAGCATTCACTGCGCATTTCTACATACGTTGAGTGATGCACGCAGGAAACTTCCTTAATTACCTTATCCTATATCCTGCTGCCGCCCCCGCGTGCCCTACGCTGCTGAAGGCTAAGAAACAGCACGACAGACGACACGCGCGCGTACAGAACAACTTATCTAAAAATACACTCTAAACAACGGAAATCCGCCTTTTTTTTTTTTCAAAGTTTTTCTAGTGCCATCATTAGAAAGTGACAGAGATACGGAAAACGACAGACTGTAAAAACACCGCGCATATCCTTACATTATGTTCTATAACGCAGTATTACTGTTCAGCAACGCAAACTGTATGTACCAGCAATGTCCACTAGCCCACACAAGTTTCGACCTCATAAAGTCATCTCCAGGAAGGTTCCTTCAAATACATGCAGCTAACCACACGCTCGCATCCTACCCACAATACTTATTAAGAGTGGAAGTCATTTCAAATACGTCCAAAGACAACCACTTGACCAAAAAAACCTCACACCGCACTTTATATTTAAAACAATATCAATATAAGGCAATTTATCACAAAATAGTGCAGCTTTAACATATTTATAATTTATCAATTGCCGTACGTGCGGCTTGGCATAATATATACACAGTTCGTACCTCACAGGGAACAGAGTGTGCCTCCATGTTAAAGACCAACCGGTTAATGCTTGTTAGGGTAACAACAGCTGTTTATTGTGAGAATGATACGAAACATACAAATACACTGTGCGGGGAAAAATTGAGTTTAGAATGTTAACGGCGTTGGTTGCCCTCCCCCACCCCCCAATGAATCTCTGCCACGGCGCCGCTCTTAGCCACAGCGCTGTTAAGGTTACCTGGCAGTGCAAATTGTCGCCAATCCTCCTCATTCCATTACACATGGCATAGCTGAAAGCAACACACTTGCGACGGTCACAGCCCACAATGCGACGTTGCCAAGCACACAGAGACCCTGAAGAAGTTTCGTTCCGCATAAAATAACTTTAAACGATACTACCAACATGTGCACGACAGTCAGCCTGCATACGTAGCGCAGGTGATGGTTACGCCCTCTCCGCCTGATAACAAAGTCCCCTACGATATCTCCGGTTCTCAAAGTGGTATTACTAAGGATTCAAATCTTCTGGGGACGTGACGCCGTGTCCTTTGGCGATTGGTTCCCGACGTTTCGAAGGATCTCAATACGTACACACGAAGGCATCACTCAACCAAACGACCCAGTGACACATTTCGGAAAACTTTTAATCCTCAGCAAAGATTCCTACTAACGTACAGATGCAGTCACGTGGTCACATATAAATATTCTTTTATTATTACATTTTTAGGAAAGCCAGTAGCGTATTTTACTACCACGTCACATCAAATTTATCTCGAGCACATAGCAGAAAATTTATTTAGCCTCGGCCTCCAAATATAGTTACCACTTTGCAGTAAATGGCTAATGAAAAACAGAGGTCAATATTGTGCGATAGTTACAAAACCTAACAGGAATGTCGTCTCTTAAAGAGACGCAATAAATGCTTATTGTCTGTACACTAAAAGGGAATGGCGACTACTATAACAGAGGGAACAGACGGCTCGCCTGGGGGGCAGCACTTGCACTTTCATTTGCGGCAACGAGCCGTGACGCCTGAGAGCAAAACAGTGTTCGCCGCTACGGGACGCGTCTCCAGGGTAATAACCAGCAATCCGGTAATTAGAAGGTTCGAGTCTCGTCTGGCGCAGAGTTCAATGGCTTTTGCAAATATGTGGCTGTCAAGTTGAGGGAAATATCTAGAATTCGCTGGCATTATGTTCTTTACAATAGCGTCTGAACCTGCGGACCGTACGCTTAGAGTTTTACAGCACCGTTTCCCAGCCACGGTTCCGCAGAAAATCGGTGCGGGTTCTGCGAGAAATCATGGAACAAAATGAATACAAATTTTTAAATACCGCGAAAAATCCAAAATATTACTAGAAATATTGCGAGAGTTTTTGTCCGGCAACCGGCGTAACCAACTGCTTCCCCCCCCCCCACCCCCCACCAACCAGTTCGGACTGAAGTTGTATGTAGCCGCATTGCGTCTATTCGTTTGGACCTCTTGCAGAGCCGCCTGCTTCCCGCTCTCAACTTTTTCATCCGTAAGGGGTGCCCCTGGATAACAAAATTATTTTAAGGCTTCCTCCAGGGAAAAAGAAAAAGCCTGGGGACACATCCTTACAGGGTAAAGTAGGCTAACATGGTGGTAGTTCCTAAAATGTTTTAGCTGCCCCTGCACCGAGCAGTGAGTAACCAAACCAGCAGAGGCATAGTAACGCCTTCAGTAACAAATACCCGGCACTTGTTTTACGTCCCAATTGCGTTCCTAAAGAAGTGGCCAAAACCAAAAACGCGTATATAAAAACTGCATTCCCATCAGAAATAACGAGTAACTGAACGAAGCCAGTCAAAGGATGTTAAAACGAAAATGCGGGCAAATTAGGAACTGGTGTAAATTGGCAAGTGGCGTTAAAACAAAAAAGGCGTAAAACAAGGGTCGGGTGTTCTCTGAGCGGTTTTGTTACCGTTCCAAGTTGTAAACTGATTTGTGTATACCGAAAACTTTTGGAGCGCAATTTCAGGCTTCCGCCGCGACGCAGTTGATATCTGCGCTCTTCTGGAAAATTACGCCGCGTTGAATGTCAGTTCTTTGCCGACGTTTCGGGACAACCTATCCGTCCCATCTTCAAGAGTCAAGAAGTCCAAGAAGAAATTTCTTTTTGGACTTCTTTACCCCATCAGTAATTACAGCACCAACGTGCTGCCCTGCCGGACACGGCACGTACAAATGCGAAGTGTTTTGTTTCCAGTTCGGACAGCTCTTGTAAGGCACGTGAAATCTCCCTGTTACGGTAAAACTTTTTCCCTTGCTTGAAATGACAAATTTATAACTGACAAGACGTTGCTATATGTGCGCGGAATTCAGTGGGAGAGTCGGCATCTGCTCGTGTTAAATCGGGCAGATTAACCCTTTAAAGACGAAGCGTATCTGTTTTATATAAGGACTCAGCGCGTACCGCGCTGTAAACACTTCGGTTATAAAAACCAGTCTCTTAATGTTTTATAAGGCAAAAGTTGCTGTTTGTTCTGAGATCCGCACAAAACACATAAACGCAATGTGGGCACCACGTAGAATTTTTTAATGTTAAACCTGGTGGTATGTAAAGTTACCGCTAGGCTTTAAGAGGTTAAGTTCGCTTCACGGCAGGTACGTCTACAAAACTCACTGTAAATATCAACGGAAAGCAGAACCGCCCCCGCCCCAATGGATCGAAAGCCTCCAAATCACCCTACAACTAGTACGCTCTCCCCTAGAGGCATACGTCCCTGTATTTCCGCCAACCCGGGGGGGGCCCCCCGCCCGGGGGGGGGGCGATGGTGTGGGGGCTAATGGTGGGAGCCAGGGAGGGGAGATAAGCTTCGTTAGTAACTTGGGCTGGTTGACATAGGCCAGACGGGAGTGAACAGGAATAGAAATGTAGGAACAGACAAGAAGGCCTCGAGCACATGGCATCCATCACCTCTACCATCCGGATATATCCGCGGATATTAGTGATTTCAAGCTTCCGCCGCGATGTAAATGAAATCTTCGCTCTTCTGGGGTGTTACTCGGCCTAGGTTGGCAGTTACAGACGTTTGGAGACAACATATCGGTCCCATCTTCAAGCGTCAACTGGCCCTTGAAAACGGGACAGACAGGTTATTCCCAAACGCCGGTAACTAACAAAACACGCTGCGTAACATGCCAGAAGAGCAGAAGTCTCATCCCTGGACATCTTTCCGTCGCCTCATTAAATTCTGCTGTGTATTCACTATTGGCAGGCAGTGACAAGGTGAAAGATGCACTTGTTCATGTGTTTTAACACGCTTCAAAACATGGATGCATATAATAGGGTGGGTGGAGGTATACCTCCACCAATTCATAGCCTCGGCAATTGATGCAGATGTGTGGTAAGCCTGCGGGCCAACCCTGAGGAAACACCTCCGGTACCCAATTACTAGAAGGATATGGGGACCCAGAGGCGGTTTGCCCTCTTCGTACAGTAAGAAAATCTCTTACTCAGCTCCTTGTCTAGTCACTGTACTGACTGAGCTACCCCGGCTCACAAGAATTGACCAAGGTGTCACGAAAAGGAAGCAAGAATGACGCCTGGAAGAAACAGGATTTACAATAACGTTGCCTGCGACCGGTCACACGAAACTCGGGTCGATGGGACAGCGCAAACAAATGCTTGCTAACTCGCAAGCCACGACTGGTTACGAACAGCATTTGAAGCACCGTTTACGGAGACCATGCTAAATGGCACACCAACTGAGTTCCGTCTAACACAGAAAGACTACATTCTAACAGATTCCAGCCACAGACATAGCGACCGGACATACCACGCAGACACCTTGACACGTCAGTGAGAACGTGGGAAGCCATCCTGACCCACGATAAACAGTTGCATGTTAACAGACCATATCTCTTAACATTTTAAACCCTAGCGATAACTTTACATACGACCAGGTTTAACATCACAAAATTCTACGTGGTGCCCACATTGTGTTTATGTGTTTTGTACGGATCTCAGAACAAACAGCAACTTTTGCCTTACAAAACATTAAGAGATTGGTTTTTATAACAGAAGTGGAGAGTGTTTACAGCGCGGTACGCACTGAGTCCTTATATAAAACAGATACGCTTCGTATTTAAAGGGTTAATTCGCACTGACTGTTAAGTTCTGTGGATGCGTGAACGAAAGAAAGCCTTCATCAACAGACATAGTGGCGTACGACAAGGGGCTAGAAATTTTGATGATTCTTTAAAGCTTTGTGGCTAATACACTTACCACGAGGTTTAACATTCAACAATTCTACGTTCTGCCCACACAGTGTATTCACGTGTTCTGTATGGATCTCAGAACAAACAGCAATTATTTCCCTACACAGCATTAATTGATTCGTTTGTATAACCGAGACGGTGTGTTTACTGTGCGGTACGAGCTACGTTTTGGGGGAAAAAAAAGCTCAAGTCCATTTTAGTGTTTGAAGGGTTAATCGTAAACTGTTTGTTCGGAGAGAACCTGGTTGCGTCCACAGCTAGGCGTTTCATTTTGATAAATTCATAGAGGGACGGCTGCAAAATAAACGTGCGTCCTTGTATATTGGAAGCCATCTCAGCATTTACTAAAAATTCTTGTCTCCGTTGGTAATCAGCCCAATTCCTCGGTCTTCCACACCCTAGCCCAGTCATTACACGAAATGTGCTACACGTACAAATGCCGACCTCACAGTCAACACAACGCGTCTTCATACCAGAGACCAGTCAGTTTAAACAGTTAGAAAAGGTAACACGTTTAGCCGACACATCAGCTTCTGGTTTACGCTGATGATGTTAATATCTTGGGTGGAAGCACACATAGTATAAAGAAAAACACAGAAGATTTAGTGATTGCTAGTAAGGAGATTGGTCTAGAAGTAAATGCTGAGAAACTAAGTACATGGTCATGTCTCGAAATCAGAATGCACGACACAATCACAACATAAATATAGATAATAAATCCTTTGAAAGGGTGGAAGAACATAAATATTTGGGAACAACCCTAACGGATCGAAACTCCATTCATGAAGAAATTAACAGCAGACTGAAGTCGGTGCAGAATGTTTTGTTTTCCACGTTGCTATCCAAAAATGAAAGATTAGGGTATACAGAACTATAATTTTACCTGTCGTTTTGTATGGGTGTGAAACTTGGTCTCTCACACTGAGGGAGGAACAAAGACTGAGGGTGTTCGAGAATAGGGTGCTGAGGAGGATACTTGGGCCTAAGAGAGAGGAGGCGACAGGGGAGTGGGAAAGACTACATAACGAGGAACTTTAGGATCTGTACTTATCACCAACAATAGTCCGGGTGATCAAATGGAGAAGAATGAGATGGGCAGGGCATGTGGCACGTATGGGGGAGCGGAGAGGTGCATATAGGATTTTGGTAGGGAGACCTGAAGGAAGGCGACCACTTGGGAGACCCAGGCGTAGATGGGAGGATAATATAAAAATGGATCTTCAAGAAGTGGAATGGGGGGCATGGACTGGATTGAGCTGGCTCAGGATAGGGACAGGTGGCGGGTTCTTGTGAATGCGGTAATGAACCTTCGAGTTCCACAAAATACGGGGGAATTTCTTGATTAGCTAAGGGCCTGTTAGCTTTTCAAGAAGGACTCTGCTCTATGGAGTCAGTTAACACATTTAGCCTCAGAATCACACAAAACACATAAATGTACTGTTTGGGCTAAACGCAGTATTCTGTAATGGTAAATATGCTGGAATATACAGCAACGACTGTGCTTAAATATTTAATCAACAAAATCGCAACTGGTAACAGCAATGGATTGGCACCGCAGGCCACTACCAATCGTTTCCTTGTGGAGGTACAGTTCCACTCTTTTTTAACCGTCGGCTTTACCCCTGGAGGGATAAGACACCCACACCCATTCGAATGAGGTTTGATTGGGCCCCAGAATAGGTATAAACCCTGTAACGAAGAGAAAAATGTGCGTTGCCGACGCTCGAAGGTTAATTCTGGGGCACTAATGACTATATTAACTCCCCAGCTGACACACAGTACGCACTACTGTGCGAAAACTAATTCAAAACAAATTCCATGTTGCGAGATTGGTCACAATATTGCACATGTTCAAATTATCAACAGCCGGTTCTGTGTCATTTATAATTGGAATTCTATTTCTGTAGAGTTGTTACACTTCGGTAATTCAACCCACAGGATGAGGTTTTAACACGTAACTGGGGTACAATCCGTTATTAGTCGGATTCCAGCGTTCAGTTTCTTTGATAGGTTTTTGTTCTGTTCCACACACACACACACACACACACACACACACACACACACACATTACGCTGAGGGATTTTGTTTACTTTGAGCCCGCTAATCTCTGGGATAACAGACGGATGGATTCTCTACTCGGTTTCAAACAAAGCTAAGAGCTTTATACCTCAAACTGAGGGGCAATGATTCAAAACGAACCCTATGTTTATGCATACATAACGCGCGTAAAATTAACACAGAGAGATCAGCTTAAACCCTCAAAGTCTGAATTCCAAAATTGTTATACAGTTTGTCCATTAACATGCTTTAATTCACATAATACAGAAACTGGAGGCTTATTGGATATGCATGCTGAGTACGCGCGTCTTATCCTATTTCGAAGTTCATACTAACTAACTAACTAACTAACTAACTAACTAACTAACTAACTAACTAACTAACTAACTAACTAACTAACTAACTAACTAACTAACTAACTAACTAACT
>BLKM01004943.1:0-12471 GCA_013340265.1 Coptotermes formosanus
TGATGGAGTTATGGTTGGTGGCTGTAGCGTGATATGGCGTGATGGAGTTATGGTAGGTGGCTGTGGCGTGAAGGAGTATTCGTAGGTGGATGTGGCGTGATGGAGTTATAGTATGTGGCTGTGGCGTAATATAGCGTGATGGAGCTATGGTAGGTGGCTGTGGCGTGGTGGAGGTATGGTAGGTGGATATGGCTTGATCGAATGACGGTTGATGGATCTCACTTCACTTCGGACCCTGTAACGATTCTCTTGACCATTTGCATGGTTACATATTTGTTAACAAATAGTAGAATGTGAAGCTGATTATAGTTTTGAGGTACAGAAAATATCGCTGGTGGCAAGTTCGACAGTATGGAGAACCTTGCTCCAAACAGTGCGGTGAGGAAAATTAACCTCCACCTTAGGTGGGGGCTGGAATCAAGTAGACGATGCATGTGGTGTGGAAAAATTCGAGGTTGTCTTTCGTGACATGATTTCTTTATTCAGCATGTTTCTATTGTGTTGGTACAAGCACGACGCTAAATCAGATGTAGTGGGAAACAATAATGGCCTCGCAACTCGAGAAACATCAGACGACACGTTTCCTCCGCTTTTCGCTGCAAGTAGTCATATCTTGCAAGCTGCACAGATTCTAACCATGTTAAAGTTGGCAGTACCAAAGGGTACTTCAGACAAACACGTGTAAGATGCCCCGACCTCCTCTAACGTATTATGTACGTGGAATTTGGAGTAATGTAGTGTGCTAACGACTGATTTCATTACAGGATTCGGCTTTTTGTTAAGACAGTAATGAAATTTATTTTTCTACTCAGTACGGGAATTCATTAACTCAGAAACTTAAAACCTTTTGCGCTGTGCCGAGTTCTCACAAATGCTTACGCGCTTTACGGCGCGCGCGCGCACACACACACACACACACACCCCCTCGGTACCATAAATCTGTGTCCCGACCTTCAATGGAAGGCGTTAGAATACGGTTCATTGCGCATGAAGGCTGCTTGTCTGTTAATCCCTTACTACACGTCTCTGAAATTCCATTCTGTCGAATGGCGTGTCGCGGCGTCGCGTGTGGCTAGCCTCCATTTTGTTGATCTCCTGTTATTGTTAATGTTATTGCACTGTTCTGTGCTTTTGCGAGGATTGCCCTGTGGACTGAACACTGTGTCCCACAGCTGCAGTTATAAAAATGTAATATTCATTGTTATTAATATTATTGTTTAATATTATATATAGTATTAATATTATTAATTGTTAATACTGTAATTATTAGATTTATTTTACTTCGTGTGTTTCGCATGAAAAAAGCAGACAGCAATAAAATTTAAGCATCTACGCTGACACTGTAAAGACGTACACATAACCGATGAAGTGTGATAAATGAGTGGGTGGCGGGTCGATTCCGACTTCCGTACATTTCGGGTTATGTAACATTTGCAGGAACGTAGCCCTTACGTAAGTCGGAAACTGTAGATAGTCAGCAATTTTTTCCAATATCCAATAAGAAGACCGCTATTTTTTTTTTCCGCATCATAAACGTGAACCCATGTTTCGTCTCGTATTGTAACCCTCGAGAGTAACTCTGTGTCGTTCCTATCCTGAGCCAACAGTTCTTGACACAAAAAACACGGGCTGCTGCTTCCGCTTGTCGGGGTGAGCAACCGAGTGACAAATTCTGTCGCATGTTTAAGTCCTCCCTTACAATTCGCTGTCATGCTCCATACGAGAGGCCTGACTTCCGACATGGTACTTCGTCGTTCTTGGTTAGTGATTTTGCGAACTTTGTTTACGCCTTCCCCTGTGCGATGTACGGAATTACGATTTCATCTGTCGTATATTCAACCCAAGTTACCAAAGTCTGAACAGAGAAAGCAGCTTAAGTATATGTGTGCACCGTGTGAGCATTTCATGCGTTTCTTATGTATTGTCTAAAACTTTCAGGCGTAGCTTAGAGCAAATTCGTTCTTCCTTCAAATCAGCCATTATAAAGTAGCGGACAGCAATTAACACGCGCAGGACTAAACACCCGTGAGAAACAACACATAAGTTAAGCTGAAAACCTCACTAGACTGTCTCATGAAGTTCTGATATTATGGCTCATAGTGGCGAGAGTTGTACTAGTTGTTGTTGTTGTTGTTGTTGTTGTTGTCGTCGTCGTCGTCCGAGCGGTAATTTCGAAGCACTTTGGATCTTCGTACATGCCATTTGCTTTCAAACTTGTGTAATTCATTTGATGTTGTAACAAAGTTTTAGGGGCGTTAGCTTTATCACTTTCGTCCGTCTATCTGCGTGCATACACTCTGTTCCCATTTTAAGGGTTTTCTTGTGAAATTTTATACGGAACACTTTTTTGCAAATCTGTCCACAAAACCCAGATTTAGTTGAAACCGAGAAAAAATATCGGGAACTTGGCATGAAGGCCTAAGTACTTTTACATAAAATTGCCAGACATCCGAGATGTTCGTGTCACATGGTGTGAGGCTGTTATTTGCAAAGACGGAGTGTTTACTGCGACAAATGGACACACGTATGTGTTGGTCAACTTCTTCCTGCATGCTGTATGTCCCACAGTCTTCCCTTATGTAATAACACGACAAAAGTAGTTAACTTTAAGAGTTGAGTAGCTTTTCTGTAACTCTTTTTAGACTGCAAGTGAAAGCACATTTCTATAAAATACTCCCGATTTCCAACATAGCATTCCTTTCTCGAATGTTCCAAGACTTCGCCCGTTTTTTCGGGTTACAGCAGTGTCCAGATAAACGTGAGTATGGAGCATTGCTGGAATTATATTGACAGGGGAAAGGCGAAGTACTCTAAAGAAAACCTGTCCCAGTGCCACTTTTTCCACCACATATCTGACATGGACTGCCCTGGGATCGAATCCGTCCCTCCGCGGTGACAGGCTAACTGCCTGAGTCATGGTACGGTCCTTTGTAGAATGAAATAGCTACGTTCCACATAAAGATTAAATTCGTACCTCACAGAGAATATGGTGTGTACCCATTGGAAAATTGATTGGTGTATACTGTACAGGGAAATATTGGTTGCTTATTGTAAGAATCATATGCAACACACGAACACACTGTAGGAAAATGCAGGTCTCTTTAGTGTTAAACATGGGGGTACGTATAATAAGCAGTAGACTTTAAAGATCCAAATAACGTTGACCATCCTTCTCTTGCTTCCTTTCACTTATTTTGAAGTGCTCGTATTTTCCTCAAGACCCTCTTCTGAAATATTACAATATTCATTCTTACTTAAGGGTGAGCGACATTATCTGCTTTGCGGAGACTTGGAAGCATAAATGTCGTGTTCTCCTTCCGTAAGATCTGTTACACCATGTGTCCTTCTGTGAAGCCCCTTCTGACATTTTGTGAAATGATAAGAGTCTTAAGTGGGTCGTTGTTGGCGGTGTAAGTGCAAAGCTGGAGAACCACGCGTTGTCGGCTGTCAGCAGCTGATTCTTTAACGTATGTGGATATGGCGTGTATCTGTGAAGATGCACATCATGTCTGCTCTCCCATCTTTTACGGCCCAATGATGCGTTGTGGTAACTGACGCACGGAATATACTGCAAGGAAACTAATCTGTGCGGAAAGGCGAACAGGAATACAAATTTCACAACCAGGTTGGGGGGTTATTAGAAGTCAAAGCGATACGTGAGTTACAGTTCTTCTTGACATTGTACTTCAATATGTACACTATATCAGTTTCCTCCAAATTGTACTTCTGCAAGAAGCTAGAAATGTTGTTAAGGTCACCAGAGTTGAAAGGGATGTTAATGTGACTGTTGTTGCATGCTGCAGAGCAAGTGGTGTATATTTACCCTTTTGTTATTTTAAAGGGGCCTCTTTTCAGCGAAATGTACACGCAGGATTTACTCACAGGTTCTGAACTTGCAATGACCAATTCAGGTATCGCAGTGAAAATATTTCTCTCGAATAGCTGTAACATTTTCAGAAGTGCCGCTCTGCAGAGAAGTGCCCGATGACCTTGGATAGATGTTCTTTCGTTCGTCACCAAAGTCTTTGAAGTACTGCAGAGTGGCCTCTGCCTCTCCACACGACATATATTCTGCAGCCTCTCGACAGAACTGTCTTAAAGCCATCAACATACAGTGTCTAGTGGCAGCTGACTTCATGCACAACAGTGCTAATGCTGCAGTCACCGACTTTAGTTCTGGAAAAATTTTCTCCGCCGCTTCTGGAACGGGGGGTGGAGATGAACATTTGGACACACTGTCAAAGGTTTTGAGTACCCAGCTACATACCCTTCTCAACTTTCCGCTATCTCCGAAGACAAATTTTTGTCGTCTACGTACCGTCTACAAGGTTCAGTCCACTCCCTGCCACTTGGCACACCGGATCATGTCTTAGAAGCCGCAGACTTTCAAGACTTCTGGAGTCGGCTTCAGTCTTAAATAAAGCACGACTATTCATTGCCACACAAGAAAAAACTGAAAGCAAGGAAAACCTGACTCTGTGTATCATAATTCCAACACCAGTGGATAAATGCCTGTGAATAAACGCCGAAATAGGCAAGAAAGAAGGCATCCGATTCCGGACTCATTTAAACAGACATTGGCTAGACAGAGACTAAAGAAGTAGAAAGAATGCAATACGAAATTCACTCCTGAAAAGAAACAAAGCCGAGCTGCCAGTGTCAAGGATGTATTTCCAGTCCTTCACGAACACAATGATAAAAACATGCATTTGAATTCTGCAGCTTAAAGTACCCTTTAGTACAGCGTATTTAAAAGCGTGACTGGACCGAGCGCAACAAATATGGGGCACAGTACCGTGGGCTATGGGTTGGTGCCGTGAGCAGGAAGCAGGTCATAGGAGGAAAATGCTTGCGATGATGCAGCCGAACGATAAGTGAACAGAATAGTCCCGCAGACGAGGGGAGTAAACCCGCTATTTTTATGTGTTTGTTTATTACATTAATTGATATGATATTTATCAATGTAAGTAAAAAATGTTAAATTTATGTAAACTAGATTCGGCACGGCAAAAAATTACCTGCGTTTGGCACAGGGTGTACTTATTTCTTGCCCGTTTTTCGTTGCCCATACTTGAAATGAGCGGAATATCCCTGCTCTCCCCTAATTTCGGACGGTGCTGAATTTAGGGGAAACAGCTGAGATTAGTACTTGAAGTTCACATTGTTTTTCGCAAAGATCCTGAAGTCACAGAACCTTAGAATTTCGTTCGCCTCAGAGATGTTGCCATTATGTTTACATCCTTTTTATTCCAATATACTCGTACAAAGCCCGGGGAATTCTCTATCGAGGAGCTGACAAACTGCGGGCGGTTAGATGGAGAGTGAGAGGGGGCAGTGTCGGAACCATACGCCGAGGGGAACTAATAGCAAAGCGAGCTTATGATAATGTTGCAGAATACAAACAAGAAGGCGCAGTAGTACGGACTTAATTTACTACGTGACACTGACGCGTTATTTGTAACAATCCATCTTATTGCTTGAACTTTTGAAGAAAGCACGCTTGAAAATTCAATATTATCAGGGTAACAAATCGCGATACACCTGCTAGGACAGCGGTGTTTCAATGCACTGAAAGTTACTTGACAGAAATCCGGTCTCTATTTTAAACTCAGTTCCTGATGATTTGTCTCCTGCAATACTTGAAGCACATTTAACGCCCTCAGACTTAATTTGTATTAATAATTGAATAGGGCAAAATGCATTGCTTCTTTGGAGTTATCCACTTGCATCATAGTTTGTGTATATCTCGGGTTTTTAGTGATGGTGCCGCTTGAAATCTGTTGTAAGTGTGGGGCCGTAGCCTGTTGTAGTCTGAAGACCGCAGGGCAAATGGCGCTTTGTTGAACTGGATAATGAATTTATTTCAAATTTTAAAGTGTTCAAATGATGGACTGAGGGGTGGGACAAGGCCTATAGCATGTGTGGGAGGGATATGGTGTAGTAAAATTTCTGGTTGGAAAACCTAAAGGGAAGTCTCTGGCCTATGTGAGAGAAACTAATTAACTATTTAAGTGCTAAGAATAACCTGTATTATGCATAAAGATCAGACCGTACCGCGCAGTAAACACACTCCGTCTCGGCTATAGAAACCAGTCAGTTAATGCTGTATAGGGAAACAATCGCTGTTTGTTCTGAGCTTAGTACAGAACACATAAATGCACTCGGTAGGAGTATGTTGAATTTTTGAACGTTGAAGTTGGTAATATATATAGTAACCACTGGGCTTTGAAGGTTTAAAATGGACGCTTTTGCTTGAGTGATATTAGGAATATTCCAGTGTCAGCGATGTTTAAGGCACAATGATAGCATAACTGATGAATTGTAAGGGATGTGGAAAACCTCAGCCGCATTCCAGTCTCGGAGGAAAACCGCCGAATCTCAGTACAGTGTGGATAACACGCGTAGTGGACAGAATTCGAACTGGCCACCTCAGTTGCATAAGCAGCCTACAGACATCCACTCTTTCGTTAAGTAAAGTGTGACTTTGTTGTCTGGATTCGTGTGGCCGGGGGGGAGGGGGCGGGTGCTATTGTGAACTTGCAGGGTTCATAAAATGCAAGAAGATTCTTAATTATTTGCGCCATTATTAGCTTCAGTACAAGCAGTGTGCTCTTTGGAGCCAGTTAACGCGATGGAACAGACAGATGCAGCAGCGATGCATCCGCCTGACACGTCTGGCTTCCACTTGTCGCCATATCACCGCCAGCACAGCAAATATTGAGCCATTTCTCCGTAATCAGTCGCGTGGAGAGTTTGTTTCATGTATCAGCATGGATCGGAGGTGCATGCAGATGTGTTATTAACGCGTCAACAGAGTGGGCTTTGTTGTTAGCGGCAATGAACTTCATAGTTCGTTAGTAAGACGCACCACGTGCGCGCAGAGACAAGAATCATAATGCACACATGGAACTGCAACAACATATGTACAAATGCAGTATACAGTATACTCACTTATAACTATTGGGTTATAATTTCATGTGACAAGTCTCTGTCGCCACTTCCTGTCGGCTCGCTCATTGTATTATCGTGACCAACTTAGTCGACCGCCCACACACGCGACAGAGTCGCGGCGGAAAATGATTAACGATACTTGTCATTTGAAACTAATAGCAACTGTATTTATGGATTCATCAGTGGCTTGTGTTGTGATGCATACGCCTCTTCATATGTTAATTATCAAAAGTGAACCTCTGAAAGTGGCAAGTAACAATGCCGAAACATGTTCTCTGGCCTGGATTTTATATAATTCAATTAAAGTTTAATAAATGCTGTGCCACTTGCTTTTTAATTATTCTGATGACAAGTGTTTTTAACTTTTCTAATATAGTCCGTTCCGTGCGCTGTCGATAAACAACTCACAACACCCAGCCCAACAAAGTGCACAATATTGTTACCAGGTATTTTATGTTGCAGTATCATGTTGAACACTCTTACATGTTTCGATCCATTATGGGATCATCATCACGGAATCACGTGGATTGCTAGTTTGGTTTTGTGCTCTGTTACTTTGATTTGGTAAGCTGATGATGATCCCACAAGGGATCGAAACATGTAGGAGTTTTCAAAGTGGTATTGTGATATAAAATGTGCGGGAAAAGTCTTGTGCATTTTGTTGGTCTGAGTGTTGTGAGTTTTTTATTAACCTTCTCCTACTTGCTATGTTATTCGGTCTTATTCTACGGTTGTACTGAACAATTACAATTTCATAGTAATTTCATTAGGCAGCAGTCTGTAGGATTCCACTGGTGGACCATAAGTGCGTCGCTCAAGAACTGTGTTCGACGTGCGAGCACCGAGTCCCAGTGCATTCATGTACAGACTGGGCTGGAATGCGTGACCCAGCTTCCCGAAATGTACAGTACCGCCGGCATTGCAAATGGACAGTTTTATGCGGTAGAGAAGGCAGAGTTGTTCCTCTGCAAGTCGCGAAGGCATACGGAGGGAGTAGAAGCATAGCTCCACTCGCTATTAACTTTGGCAGTACATCCCGTTGTCATATTCACGCTCCGGCCGCTTTACTTCCTGTACCAATTAAAGGGGAGGCTGGGCGGGCATGGGGACGAGCGTGGGCAGTGTGGAAAAGAGAAAATCTCTTACGAATTTTAATATTGTACATACCATTCATTGTCCTGTATTTATTCACTAGTGTATAAAAACCAACTAAATGCACTTTCTCACTAATTTTCACTTATTTCTCACTTCCTCCTACATGTTTCGGCACCCCACGGTGCCATCTTCAAGGAATGCTACTTGTACGCTCTTTGCTGCTGGGTCTTGATTGAGTTCCATTGCTTGGTCTTCACTCTTCTTGCCGCCAGGGGGGTTTTTAACGAGTTTGTTTATCATCGGCTGGCTATCGATATCCCATGCCACTTTCGAACCTTCAGTTCGCAACTCTTTGCGAAATAGCAAAGCAAAAACTGTATATCCAATTGTGAAAGAGTTATGGACTAAAAGAGGATACAGCAGTAAATTGAGAAAACTGCAGAAGAAGAGTTCGAAAAAATATGTCACAAGATATTACCTTAGTTTGTTCTTCCTACTGGATCTCACTGATTCCTAGCAGGACAAGACGGGTTCAGAGGGACTGAACTCCCATGCGAAATGTTGCTGCGGTACCGCCCCCAGTCGGCAGAGTGACAGACAAGAACAGGGTCTGACACTTAGCACAGTGGTTTGTGGACAGACAGAAAACTGCTTCGCTGGCACTGCAACTGCGGAGCAGGCTTGCTGGCACAGCACGCTCTGAACGCGTGACGTACGTTTTGGTACAGCACGATCGCAATGCATGACATACGTTTTGGCATCTGATTGTCTTGTCCTGCCAACGGAACGTCGTGCGATACCGTCTCACGTGCAGCAGAATGCCGCTTGCTGCCTTGCTCCTGTCTGGGCAGTCACGCACTGAATTCACTGGACCTCCAGTGTAGCCCTAATACGCAACCTTGTAGGAGGCTGCGGAAAATTGCATCGATGTCATTCCCAACACAATCATCACTCCTTCAGTTATCATCATCATCATGATGAGCTGTAAATTTTTAGGCGTACTGCTTGTTCTTAACCCTCAAGGTGAAGCTGGTCCTGCCATCTTTTCCTCTGGCGTCCTATGCTTCTCTTCCCCTTTCGCCTATATTTCAGTGCGTGGTTGGGTATCCTGTCTGTGCCCATTCTCTCTACGTGTTGTAGCCACTGTCGTTGGTATTGTTTTATTTCCAAAAGAGAGTACTGCACTTCAAGTCTCTCCCTGACGGATTGATTTCTTTCCCTGTCTAGTGGAGAAGGGCCGTGCAGCGGACGCTACGGAGGCAGCCCAGCCTTAAGGCTTGTTGTGCAACCCTGTGATGAAGATGATGATTATTTTTTGTCTTTGTCAAGTAGTGGAGCACTGATGGAATGAAACTGACAGGGGAAAACCGAAGTACTCGGGGATAAACCTGTCCCAGTGCCACTTTGTCCACCACAAACCCCACATGGAATGACCCTGGGATCGAACCCAGGCCTCCGCGGTGGGAGACCGGCGGCTAACCGCCTGAACATGGCACGGCCTTTCCCTGTATAACTTAGAATTCCTAATAAATTCCTTAAATTTTCATTTATGCTGCTTCCAGTCTTTGTTAATGTCTAAGTTATTCGGTACATGAAGCTTCGTTAAACATGCCAGTGGCTCCTATTTTGTGTGAGTGTTAGCAACTGGCCCTCTCCCTAAGGGAAGAACCATAGATGTAGTTTGAAAACTGAGATCTGAAGAAAATGTTTGGTCTTAAAGACAGAGGAAGTAAGATGATGGCGGAGGTAACTGCAAACAGCATTCTCCACTAAATATTATTGAGTGTATCAACTTAACGACAATGAGATGGATGGAAAATATAGCATGTATAAAAGTGATAGCAAATGTCGGAAACGTTTTAGGCCCTGAGACTGAAAGTGGGATATCACTTGGAAGATGTTGTCTCAGAGGGATGACACTGGAACTGAAAAAGGTATGTTTGAGGGTGTGGGCTTTATCAGGCTTCGAACAGGGGCCTCTCGGGCTTTGTTAACGAACCTTCCGTTCTCACGGCAGTCCTTGAATTTGTTGACCGTAAGTGGAACTGTGTGGGTCTGGCGATTACGTCACGTACATAAGACGGACGGCCGGCTAGACAGCTCGTGGCCTGGCTGTACGTCGCTAGCTGTATCTGCTAGTCGTACGTCTCAGAACTGTCAGTAAGCAAGTTTTGTGATTCCAGTAACAGGACCCGCAGTCCCTACGAACGCTGCAAGATAGCCGTGGCTTGGAGCTAGTGCCGCACTGTGGACATGCATTTGTAAACGACAGATTTTTTTTATGTGGAACTATGATGCGGGCTGAGCCACATTATCGCAGTCTGCTGTTTCCCTTGTTGTCACGGTGGGGAGCGCGCGGGAAAAAACGCGGGACAGTGATGAATGAACCCAGGGAGGTCTCTAGAACATCTGCCAAGAGTCTGAAAGGAGTCGCAAAGAGCATAGTGTAGGACGCAACTGTCAGGGCAGTTCACGGAGACACGAGGGTAAACAAGAATACTGGGGCTGCCGCTGCGTCTCCCAGCCCTTAGTGTTCCGGAGATTAAACAGCGAGTTCGCACTACAGCCATATTCTTGTCTTTAACACACAAAGAATTTGTAGACAAATCCATAGACTGAAAGAAGCCTGCAACGCGTACAAAGATGGATAGAAGCGTTAGATAGGATGAGGTTATGGCAAATTAAGATTCGGTTCTTGGTCATGACAACGTGTAGCTTCCGATGTATCTACCCCAAAGACGGGACAGCATGTTGAAGACTACAGTCTTCTTAAATATGATTTGTTACCGACGTTTCGGAGGAACTTGCGGTCTCTTTCTCTTATAGAAGAAGACAGAATGTTACTAACACGTGCTTACTGCCCAAACATTGAAACTGCACATCATATACAAGCATAATTGTTCTTGAAGATTTGAGTTTTCCGGGATGTGACGCCCTGTCGCTGGTCGAGTAGTTCGTGGTTTTCCGAAGGATTGTCGTGCCTTAAGCTTTATGCTCAAACAGTTAAAAACATGCGACGTCACATACCTGAAGGCAGTGCTGCTGTGAGAACTCCAAATCTAACACAAGTTATCTTATTTTTTTTTTCCTCCTGCATTCCTTTTCGTTTCCTTTCTGCTTTCTCTTCGCACGTTCGTCGCGCCTTGCTTCCATCTGTCTCTCGTTATTTACTTTTACTTTATCACTGTTTCTTTCACATTCCTTTGCGTTGATTTCTTCCTTGCCCTTATTCACACACCTCTCTTCTGCTGCTGTGCATCTTTGTTTCCACACTACGTTAAGCTGCTGTGATTCCTTATGTGGCCAACACATTCAGCACTGTATCTGCTCATGTGGCCAAAATATTAAGCTGCTGTATCTGCTTATGTGGCCAACAGAACAATTTAAGTATTTTTTTTCTTCCGCCACTGTAGATTTGTTTGAATATTTTGTTAATTTTTCTGGTTATAGGTATTTTATATTATACAATACAGGACTGCCTAGTGCACGCGAAGATACTGTAATTTACCCTGGGACGTACGTTTTACCTTTAAGTTGGACAATGCTAAATATTCTCAAACATGACGTTTGTTTGTACTCCCTCATGATGGCTACGCGTATCAGCCGAAACATGTTGCAATAACTTTTATATCTTTTACATTGATATATCTCAGTGCAATATTGATATATCTCAGTGCAATAAGTTTGAACAATTCTTGTCTGTGTAAAACCCTGTGATATTCTGACGTGTTGGCTCCTTTTCGTATCTGCGGCCGAAGACTCTTTATTAAAACCGGAACCTGTCAGAAGGATGTGGGAGGGACACACCTTGAATATGCCCGTATAATTTCCCTCGATTCTGACACGTTCCCGGGAGCATTACTCCTCGTGGCACCGTAACACCCACACTGCAGTTTCGAACAGCGAAGTTGGTCACTCAAGCGCACAAAGATTATGACATCATATTATTACGTGCTCTACCAGAAGAAGAACATAGGCAGCTGCTCTGAGGACATCCAATGACGGGTCTGGGACAGTGGGCGAAGCGCCAAGTGTCACAAATCAACATAAGGGCCAGGTATTAAGACAGCGTTCTTCTCTGGGGACAGAGAGTACGACCGTCAAGTGTCTCAAGGGGTGAAATATGACCATAAACTGTAATGGAGTTTCGACTTAGAAGACGGGAGTGGGACGCCAAATGTACAGTCCTTTAACACCACACTTCACAGTGCCAGTTACAGGACATCCTTATGCGGTGAAACTATCTCAGATTTTGTTGTGAGTGTGTGTAGAGTATTCACGTGTCACGGGTTGTTGCGTCAGTTTGCGCATTTTATTCAAAAACTTCAAGTTGTTTTGTGGCTGTGTACTGAATTCATATGTCGCAGGATACGGCATAAGTGTGTACTGTATCCAGCTGCCGCAGATTATGGTGTGAGTGTGTAC
>BLKM01004952.1:0-24411 GCA_013340265.1 Coptotermes formosanus
TTGTTCTGAGATCCACACAAAACACATAAATACACTGTGTGGGCAGAGCGCAGAATTGTTGAATGTTAAACTGGTGGTACATAAAGTAACCACTGGGCTTTAAAGAGTTAATGGAATTACCGTCCTATCACAGTGGCCTTATCGTCTTGTACCATCTGGCGCTTGGATATCGGGTTCGATTGAACGGATGTTTGCGGACGCGCACGTGTGTAGTTTCCCGTTGTCCTTTGTTGGTCAGAGGCCGATCTCCCCGCCCACTGTGTCCTACGGAACGTCTAAACATGTGATTTTAGAATTCATTCTGAATGAGAACCTGCAAGAGGGTTTAACGCGTGACGAAAGATGTCTTTAGCGAAGTAATGGAGTGTACTTTATTACACAAGGGAATACGAAAGAGTGAAGCAAGCAAGAAACGCGTGAGATACGCACAATTCTTTCGCAACGACACGTGGATGTTTGCGCAGCAGTAGGCTGAAAAAGTCCCTTCTACTCCAGCTTATTGTACTAGTTCCTGATATATGGATAAAAGGGCATTACGAGACTTAAAACTAGAAAGGAAAAGCTAAGTTCCTAAAGGAAAGTGAGCACGAGACGCTTGAACGCCAGTTAAAAGTGTAACGAACCCTGCGAGCAAGATATATGGATGGACATGGATAGAACTAACTAACTAACTAACTAACTAACTAACTAACTAACTCCATGGAGCAGAGTCCTTCCTGAGAAGCTAACAGTTCCTCAGCTACTCAAGAAATTCTCTGCATTCTATGGAACCCGAAGGTTCGTTACAGCATTCACAAGCGCCCGCCACCTGCCCCTATCCTGAGACAGAGCAATCCAGTCCATGCCTCCCAATCCCACTTCTTGAAGACGAATTTTAGTATTACCCTCCCATCTACAACCTCAATCTTTCAAGTGGCCTTTTTCCCTCAGGTCTCCCCACCAAAATCCTGTATGCAGCCACTACAGCCACTAATTTTCCTCCGGAATATAATGGGCAACCCTGAAAGTTGTTACCGTGAACGCTACTATTCCTGTGCAATACGAACTTTTCCGTCAAGCATTCCTTTTCTCTATTACGCAATGCATGTAAATTTCTCTGTCCTTGGGGGCTACATGAAGGACCAATGGCATCCCCCCACCAATACTGCGAATCGTTGTTAATCTGATGCACGGACTGGGCCGAATGTACAGCATTATAAACAATCACACGCTTATTCACGTGTGGGATAAACTGCTGTACAAATGGGACACTCCGTGTCACACGACAGCAGAACATGGTACGCACGGTACATTTGTGAAACCGGCAAACGCAATGGTACAAACGTACGCCTTGATCAATACAATACAATTTCATTAATTATAGCTCTATTCATTTCGGAGATATGGATGGTAAAAGCTGCGATCTAATTTAAGATCCCCTGTACTCGGACATTACCTGGAAGGCTTCGATTTGTGGCCGGTCCCACATCATACGGAAAGCATTACAGCATAAAATGTTGGAACTAATTTTCTCAAAACTGATGTACATATGCGTGTGAATTTGATCTATACAAAGATACGAGATTGTAAAACTACGTAAACCAACGCACACACGGCACTCAACCGCTTTCTACTGCTAGGAATACACTGCGTTGGGCTAGGCGTGAGCTGGCAGGAATCCATACAAAATAAATTTCCTTTACTTCAGTATGTTCATCGAGTTAATCCCCTGTTCCTACAAATCTCATTTGTATTGCTAGTGAGTCTACGAACATGAAAATGTGTCAATTAGAAACTTCCATTTCGAGAAAGTAACGATTGTGGCACTGCTGAGAATATAGAAGGCGCGCATTTTCACAGTTATTAACACACATCACTTAGTGCTACAAAGTATTAAGTTATACCCAGCTACACTTTTACAACAGCATCACATGCAAGAGATCGAACGTTGATCTAAACCGATCTAAACTTTACATTTACCCATGATCCACTGCGTTCCTCAACTACAATGTTGTAAAAAACACTGACATAGCATCTATGGACACGACTTTCGCTCTTCTGGGTTGCTGCTCTGCGCCGGTTAGTTGGTTTGTTACCGAAATTTCGGGACAGCGCACTGGTCCAATAATGAACGACTAAGACAAGGGTCAATGTTGACACTTGAGACGGGATCGATACGCTGTCCCGAAACGTCGGTGACAAACCAACCTACGCAGCACAACTCAGAAAAGCGTAGAGCTTAACCGCACCACGGCGAAAGCCTGAAATCTCTAATATGTATGGGTGTTAACAACACTTCCTTTTTATTGCCCATCCGACCTGTTCCAGCCTTTCTGGGCCACCGGGGAATATATTTACACTAAATTTTATATTGTTCATATCGCGCATTCACACATTATTGTGACATTTACACTACTTTTGGTAGAATTAATAAAGCTTACAATAATCTATTAAAACTGATTATGTTTTGTTATACATGTTATGTGTTAAGACTTTCTAAAATATTATTTATCTGTCTGCATCTTATTTTAACTTTATTTCTATTGCTGCTATAGATCTATACACGTAGTCAGTATTCAAATGAATTTTGTATCAAAAGAACACGCTTCTCTTAAAATCTGAGCAAAGTATACTACAATATTTACTAAAAACGGGTGCAGTTTGCATTCTATATAAGATCCGCGTTTCGAATATTATACACTTGATACTTTATACATGCTTATCCGAATTTTTAATATGGCGTGTCTTACGAGTTATGTTTTCCTTACATTATGTGGCGTTTTGGTGGTATTCGCCATGTTCGATGCGTGCGGTTTGAAGGGGCAGTTGAACTTTGGTTTGATGGGGCCTGTGTTTTCGGTCTGCTGGAGGTGTGTGTGCGTGTGTCGTCTGCTTTGATGACTAAACTCAACCCCATTTTACCCAATCGCATGCCGGCCGGCTTCTACAGAACATATACCCACACAATACCTATACATATACCCACACAATAATCTAATTTGTCTTACGTTCTGATACTCTCTTCAATATGTCGAACCTGCACACCATATAAAAAACAATATGTGGTAGCACAGTTACATGAAATCGATGCCAGCTGGCTTACGAAAAATAATAAGCAAATTAAAATACAGTATTACATTTTTCTCACCGTCATGTTATGTTCAACCAAGTATTCGTACGAACACATCGTGTAGACGATGTATGCACGTAGAATCTCCCACGTAGTCTTGCTCTTAAAAGCGGCGACATTGTCTTCAAAGGTGAGATCCAACGGATCGCGGGGATGCTGTTGGGACGATTTACCTTCGACTGCTGTGTCATAACCGATAGCACTCGCAGCGTGTGTTGATTTCAGTATATTGCAGCAAACGGTGGCAGGTGGGATTGAAAATTTTACACGTGCTGAATTTACTCCTTGCTCACTGAGGTAAAAACCGCTAATGCCGAACTTACGATATACATTGCACCTGATTACGGCCCTCAAAAACGCCATTCCTTTCTCGCCAGAAACGTGATTAAAACTGCCCTTCCGTGTAACGATAAAAAGTATTTGTTTATTCTATCAGTTGTGTCAATAACGTGACGTAATTATCACCTTTGTACCTCCCTAATCAACACTCCCTTCGTACGTAACTGCTTGCGATACAAAAAGTCAACCGAGATCACAAATAAAAGACATTCTCAACGACAAACTTTCGCTTACAGATATCCAATCCAGTATTATATTTTTAAGAGGAGTCTTTCCTGTGGTCGACACTAGTGTTCCATAACGAATAAGTGTTACAAATATTTAATAAATATTTCAGTAATGTACCAAATTTTTCCAAATAATCTGCTGTTTTAATCTACGAAATGTAACCATACATTCACTTTGGCACTGAAAATTTTCATCGAACGGTGTGACGTCACTGGCCAGAAGCGACATAGCTTTGGAGGTGTGTCCCACATGACAAGGTCTTATTGGCTGATTGAGCCATGAGCTGTTTGTTCATGTCATGGCTCCGTTGTGGTTGCAATGTTGGAGAATAGTTTGAAGATGCTTAGAGTCTGTCTTGCTTTAGTTACGATTACACAACTCTTAGTTTCTGTGAGTGCAATTTTGAGTAATTTACGATATGTAAGGTAGTTTACTGTCGGGGAAGCAGTTGTCTGAAAAGTATCATATCATCGCGAGTAATGATATAACCTAAAATTATTTGTGCAGTATTTAAAAACAGCTGGTTCAAAAAACGATCACTCACGTATGCACGTCAGGGATAATTACTGAGAATGTTTCCCAACCGTTCAAGTGATTAGCCTTAATTTTTAAAGTGATTTTAGGACTAGTATGTAAATGAACTGCAGTATGATGAACTCAGTCCACGTGACTGTGATGGTCCAGGACATAATTTGGGATGAATTCTTGATTTCTCAAGATAATATATTATTTATAACATTCAACAGCCTGAATAGTAAAGGTGAACTACAAGAAATCATTGAAGCAAACGAATTAATTGTAGCAGATCATGAAGGTGCTGCACTATTTTCATCATGCATTAATAAAGATCAACACATTTATGGATCAGAGATCACGAAAAGCGTAAGAAAATTAAATACCTCTTCCTACGATATTGTTACCTTACGGCAATTGGAGCTCAGGAAACCAAAATGTGTACAAAAGCTATACATAAATGGATATCTTCTCTCCTTATTTGTGAAAACGTTACAACAATCTGCAGTATACAGAAGAAGTGTTATTACTAATTTCAAGGAGTGCTTACAAAAGACTGGAAAGATATCACAACAAAATGGGATCATGGAGTTCAGTATGATGTTGCTGTATCCTCATAAGCAAGTTATTGACTTCTCATGGTATGTTGAGTCATGTTTTCTTCATGTTTTGCCTTACCAAAATTCTGGTTTACAGGGAAACAAGATTATACTCATCGACAGGTAATTTATGATAAACTGCTGAATTCGTCTTTTATCTAATTTCTGCGTACTGAATACTGAATGATTTGCCTTGGAGTGTTTATGTGGCCAGTGTGAAGTTGGCCTGTTGCCTCAGTTTAATTTTGAAATGTGTAATGCATGGAGCTTTGCCATCAATACCCCATTCATGCTGGGGTGTGTGGATGTCATCTTACTGAACACAAATATAAAATCAATCAACTGCAAATATTCGGCTGCAGATCACACTGTAGGGTGATCTGCTAACACAGCAGGGCCAGAAGTGGCATTCTGTGTGTCCCCCTAGATTTTGTACTTAGGCCATTTTATATTGTTTTTTCCTTGGTCATCCAGAACAGAAGATCGTCCCATGTAATGAATCCATGGTGGATAAGGTTAGGCATCTGTGATAACCCATGCAGTAATGGGGTCAGTTTCTAACCCATTTCCACACATAATCAGCATAAAAGTCAACACAGATTTTTAAGTGGGTTATTTAACACTTCTAGTTGGTGTGATTATGTAGCACTGGTGGTAGATGAATGAATGTGAATCTTTTGTGAGATGATTCTGGTGGGGAAACTGAAGCACTTGGAAAAACCATTGCCATTGCCACTTTGCCCACCACATACCTCAACACAGGCTGGCCTGGCACAACTCAGGCGTATGTGATAAAACAGCAACTAAATGCTTGAGCTATGGTGCAGCCTGCAAACACAGAATGTTGATGAACTGACAACTTAACTAACTGTGCAAGTTTGTTAAGCTGAGAAACAGGAGGTTGGTATTTCGCAAAAAATAAACTTCTTAACTGTTTTCTGGTGTACTAATATTATTTTTGTTTGTATTATTGTGAATGACCTTGGCATTAAGCCAGAGATTTTACTTCAGATGTCTGGAACACACAAACTCTGTTCATTACATGTATGTCATAGGACGTCCCTAATTGATCCTACAGTACCTGTATACTCTTCCAGGAATGAGCGACTTGAAAGGCTAGTAACAGAGAGAAGGGAGTTGGATAATGCTATGTCATGGTTATCTACTTTGGGCGGTGCTTTCTCAGCACTGGGAGAGGAATTCAAGCACTGTGTAAGTATGCTGCACAAACTTCTACATAGTACACACTGGGGGTTGGGGAAGAAATGCATACAAAATTTATATGTAAAATTCATTGGAAAAGACCATTTGGAAGACCTAAGTGGATATAGAAAAATTAATATTAAATCAGATTTTAGAGAAACAGTTTGTGAGGGTTTGAATTACTGAAATGTCATGGCCAAGTATTAAGCATTCCTGCTTCATATTGAGAATACCCTAGCTGCTACACTGTGCAGACTGTTCATTGAAAGCAGGGTGTAAAAACATCCCTGCCACATTTGCCTCAGACAGCCAAATAAGTCGGCAGTGGCAGAGCACAACTGCAACAGGGAACAACACATCACAACTTCAGACCACTGAAGTCCTTACCACTAGTTCTGTTTACACTAATCAGATCACTGGGAAGGCAACTGAGATTCAGCTTCATGAAACATCGCCAGGAGGATGGCTTTGTCTTGAGGTCATAGAAACTCAGAGATTCACTCCTTGAGAGTGGAGGAAGCCTCCCCATGATGAGAAGCTCTTCTAAGGGTAACAGCAAAATGATCGGTACTCTTTCAAAAACAAATACATCCATGATCTATCCTTTCTACGGTCCCTCTACAACTTCCGAACTCCACTTACTAACTGCATCCCAGCCCACCCTGACTTTACTTCCTGTCCATACATGACCATTAAATCCTAAAACTCATTTCAGTGCCTCACATGTTACAACTGGTCAATTCCCCTTAATTTTCCTGCTATTCCATCTACAGCCCTGCCCAGAGTCTAGTGCTGCCATTCTCACAGGCCCGCCATCCTAGCAATCCTTATGGCTACTCTTCTTGGACTCCTATGCCCTGAAGATTGAGGAAGTATGCTCCTCCAAAACATCTGTAACTACTAACATGGCATAGCATCACCAAAGACTTGGATTTTCACGGAGATGCATCACGACCATTATTTCACGATACATAATTATGCAGGTCCAAGAAAACCTGGAGGGACTCGAACTGAATGGAACCCATGAGCTTCTGGTCTGTGCTAATGACATTAATTAAATAAGTGGAAACATAAACACCGCAAATAGAAGCATGGAAGCTCTGTTAGATGTTAGCAATGAGCACAGGCTAGAAGTAAATGCAGAGAAAACTATGTACTGTACATTTCACTAACTCATGGCAGGGTAAAATCTTAATGTAAAGACAAATACTGTGGAACCAGGATAGCACAGCTGGTGTATTGACTATGCTACAGATTGGAAGACCTGGGGTTGAAATCCTGGCAGAGGCAAGGGATTTATCTTTCTCCAAGATGTTCAGACTGCTTTTGGGCCCCACCCAGTCTCCTACTCAGTGAGTACTGGGGTTTCCCTGCGGGTAAAGGGGCAAGGCTGTTAAACTGACAGCTCACCTCCATCTAGTACAGAGTTTAAGACTGGGTGGAGCTACACCTCTACTCCTACTGTATGTGCTCATGGTGTGGGCAGGGGCAAATTTACTTTTTGAAGACACGGACATAATTTTAAAATGTCACAAAGCTCAAATGTATTGGAACAGCAACAAGTCAAAACTGCATTCACTAAGAAATTCAGAGCAGATTAAAGTTGGGGAATGCTTACAGCCATACAGGTCAGAACCTTTTATCTTCCCATCTGCTACCTAAAATCAGTGTGACTAATGAAGACACATGAAACTATAATTCTACCATCTATTAGAGAGAGAGTGGGTAGCAGTAGGGTGCCAGGGAGAATATTTGGGCCTAAGAGGGATGAAATAACAACAGAAAGATTGAGCAACGTGTAAAATAAAGGGCATCATGAATTTATATTATTCAGCAATTATTAGGATCATCAAATGAAGGAGGATGGGAAATGACAGGACTTGCATCAAAGAGACGAGCAGTGTGAACAAAATTTTGGTTAGGAATTCTGAAGGGAGGAGATCACTTGGAAGACCTAGTCGTAGATGGGAGAATCTTAAAGTGGCTCATAAAGAATTTGTGGATGTGAACTGCATTCAACTGTCTCAGGACAGGAACATGTGGTAGGCTCTTGTGAACAGTGTCAGGGTCCTCTGGGTTCCACAAAAGCTAAATTTGACTGACTGACTGCTGGCTTTTGGAGGGACAGTCTGCTTCAAGATTTAGTCTGTAATTAATAATAAGCCCAGTGACACAATATTTATAAATTACAATGCAAAGAACTTTGAAGCAGAAGCAGAAACATGTACTTTTGCATATCAGTGATTATAGTCGTGGTGTCATGACCACAATCACATTACATCTTAGCAAGTCTCATTTTCGGAATCCTGTTGGTTGCAGGCAAAGATTGCCGGTCATATTTCAGTCCAACAATTCAGCATTGCTTTACGTCTTGGAGACCCAATGACTGTGGCTCGATGTAAACTGTATCTCGCCCTCAGTTTAGTACAGACAGGACATTTGGTGTCTGCACGCCGCATTGTTGAACAGCAGTATCATCTGGCACATTCAGCTCCAGTTCTGGATACACGGCTCATTTCCATGTGTCTTGGAATATGGGCTAAGCTAAAATATGAGTATCACAAAAGGCACAAAGAAAGGAAGAAAGAAAGGACGACACTACTACAAGCAAACTTTGCCAGTACTATCCATACTGATGTAGTGACATCCTTCCAGCCAGCTCCTGACAACGAACAAATAAGCATCAAACACACAGCTAGCAATATTTTGCCTTCACAAACTAATTTATGAAAGTGAAAAGGAAGTGTTTCCCAACTAAACAGATGTTTCTTCCTATACACAATATAGGGCTCTGGGAAAATATGAGATTTGGGTTTTCATGACAGTGAAGATTCATACTGTGGGGTTCTTGTTTAAGATACCATGTAGTCTGCTAGATGTATACCCGTGTGTCAAGACTAGTATTACAACCCAAAAGCTCAGACTGTGAACTGGGACAGTATGTTACCACATAATCCTGATTCATACTTTTCCCTAGAATTGGTCACAAGTTAACAAAACTTAATGACACTGTTGCTGCTGTCCGTAAGAAACTTTCCAGTGCCCTTTCTAATATATAGTAAGCTGCAGCTTAAGACAGGAAGAAATGCATCATGTTATAATAAAAGCTGTAACAGAATATGTACTGTGTAGTATTTATTATTTAGTTTTATGTAACAGTAACAGTGGAGACACTTCGAAAAGTTCATGTCGCTTTAAAAACCGAGGTGTGTTCAAAACTGGGAAGTTCATCACAAAAGAAGAATTTCACAAATATTACATTATGTGAGACTGCGAAACAAACTAAAACTCTGATCATAAAATATGTCCTGAAACATACATATATTTACACATCCCCCTGTAAAATTCTTCTACCACATGGCAAGATTTATCCTCTGCTAAATATGTGCTGTGTTAATCACTTGCATGTCCTGAATGTAACACACACTGTGTGAGCCTCAGATTTTCACTATAGCATTCCATTTTGCATCACATTAAACTAGAAGTTATCCTCAACCACAATAATACAGGCCAATCAACAAAGCAAATATAATGATACAAAACTGGTGAAACTGTTTGCATATACCTGGTCATACAGCCACTGTAACAAAACAAGCTTTGGAGGTGATCCATCATGATCCCCTCTCCAAGACCACCAACTGATTAATATGGCCTCCAGTTACATTTTAATGTGCAAGTGTTCCCATTGGGTCCCATGCTGGAAGGACAATGGGTTTCATTGTAAAAACTTCCATTATTTCTTGTGGCACAAACTTTTTATCCACCACAACCTCAAATACAAATTCTGTGAACCAATCACGGCTTATTACCAGGTAGCCCTTCTCTCCAAATTCATCACCCCATGAATTCTCCACTCGGAACTTGATTGGATTTCCCGCTTCCTGAAAACCAGTGAAACAGTAACTCATTAGTGGCACAGGATTGAACATTTTCCCCAGAATGAACACCAACTTGACATAAAAAATTCTGATGAACGAATTGGCACTTTAGAAATTATTTCTCAGTTTCTTAAGTTTTCTTCTGCTTGTTGTTATTCCCCCATTGCTCCATACTCACCTGTATTACCTAGTGAAGGCCATTACACTCCCTAGGTAATACATTTGTATAAAAGTTGGGGGTTTCATCTCTGACACAGCACCTAGTAAAGAAGTTGTTTTTACATATGTTACTCACATCAAGAGTGACAGCAGTGAAGGCCATCGCATGAGTCATCATCGACTCACCATACAGTAATCTGTCAGCCTTGCTGAGGCCCAGTGTCACATCCACACCAAAGACAAGTTTGTAGTCATGTCTGCAGACAAATTTCAGTGTAACAGTCAACAGTCTGTTCTGCCATTTCTTTACACAGTGTCACATGCCTAATCAAACACATCACACCACCAACATATTCCGCAAATAAGAATACACAAGTCCTCATTTAATGTGAAGCTCCTAACATGGGACAAGGTTAACATGTATGGTGAAACAGAAAAATACCGATTTCAAAGCCACAATATTAGGCACGGGAGAAGCAATGTTTGAGGTTATTACTGATTTGGACTTCTGTCCACCGTCTTAGTCGTTAATATAAAAAAAACCTGTGAATTGTTGTCTGTTTTCATCATCTGGGAGACGGAATATGGAGACAGAAATACAACCAGTTCCCAAAACATTATGAATTTTATATCTGACTTACATAATACACTTGGTTTGTTAGTCACACCCTGCAATAAAGCGAAAGAAAAGTCAGCCAACTCACATATGCCCACAGGAACACATCACCTGTGATGAAATCTTAAGCATTCACAGTGTTTTTCTATTTCTTACAACACTACAGTGTATGTACAGTTTGAATATGAAGCAATGTAAAGAAAATACTCCAAAATTAATTGAACTGTTGCATATTAATGAAGCATTCCCATATAAGCAATACTGTTGGTACAACTGAGTTAATGTAACTGTTTATGTAAGACAGCATTGTTGTTCTTTCCATTGTGAATATCCTTTTACTTAACTACAAACAAAGTCTTTTATTACCCTTTATTTGCCAGTCCATCATTTTTGATGGATAAAAACACAGGTTAGAAATGAAAATGCATGAAGGTCAAATACACAGCCTTAGAGGTTTTGTAACACCAATGTCAAATAACTTTAATGCTGCAAGATCGCGGGCTTCTGCTGTTGTGTAGTTGAGGACTATGCTCTTCTGTGATGTTGCGCAGAGTAGGTTGGCAGCTGGTTACAGACATTTTGGGACACTATATTGGTCCCATCTTCAAGGGTCAACCAGTCCAAGAAGAAAGCAGGGAACAGGTGGATGTGTGAATATATAGGGAAAGGTGTGAGTGGTGAATAGTTATGTATACCTACAAGATGCCCTTGATCTCTACACCCAGAAATCAATTTCTCAACGAAAGCTTCTGAACTCAGTTAATTCAAATCAAAACACCTGACAAGTGTTGATAAAATAATTCACATGAAACACAATAAGCAGTGCTGTGCTAAGCATCTCAACTGACTTAACCATTACCTTCTACATGTCGCATTGCTGTGACAGCTTATGTACAGGGTTTAGCTCATCAAGTGTTGTAAACTGCAATACTAATATGGTTATCGCCCGGTAAAATATGTATGCCAGTTCTTACAACTGGGAAATTCAAATTTTCCTACTCCCAGATGATAAACTGTTTCCTCCACATTTAAATATGGTTGCCAACCCCACAGTACTGGGAGGTTTAAAATTTATATTTACATACATGTGATGGCACTTACACCTCCAGATCTCCAATTCCTAGCTTGACAGCGTGACGCCTGTTCACCTCACATCCAAACCAGACAGGCTCAAGTGCCTTAATGGACTCAGCGGCAAGTTTCATAAGCACTTCAGCAGGCTGGTTGTTGTAGATTATCTCCCTGCCCTCAACTATGTTACCAAGATAGTCCACTGTGTAAGCCTTGCCATACGAGTTGGTGGGACGAGGGTCTGTCACCAGGCAAACCTGGCAACACCATTAAGTGGAACACTGAGGCCCAATAACATCCCAGATTTACCCAAATATAAGATGCCCCCCTCCTACCCACACCTTCAATTTTCAGGAAAACACTTATATGGAACATATTTAACTTTGTGCACCCTTATAAGGAAACACCCAATGTTTCACATGAATTAGGAAAAAGATTCTCATCTTACATTCTGGTAAGTATGTGGGTGTACTTAGTAGAACCAAGATTGTTCAAAATTTCGTGGATTAGGCCCAATTGGCTGCTCTTTCCTCAACAAAAGCTTGTTTGTCAATTTTTTTTATGTTTGGGAAAAACAACTTGTTTGGTAAAGGCAAGGTAAAGTTCACCCTACAACAGGCCATGAAAGCCCAGAAGGGGAGTAGAGGTATAGCACTACTCTCTCTTTAACCTTGGCACTATATAGGGGTGAGTGGTGAATGCCACACCCCGGCCACTTTACACCTGGGAAAGAGACCTGGTATGCATTGTGCAGGAGGCTGGGTGGGCCCCAGGGCTGGTCTGAACAGGTGCAGAAAAGCTCAGCTCCAGCGGGATTTGATCCCTGGACCATCCAGCCCATAGTGAGTCACTACACCAACAATACTATCCTGGCCCACACTGGAGTTTGGGTACATAATATTCTCTAATAAATATTATAACTGTCAAAATGAGTATAATTCACACGTGCACTGGAAGCACAGTTGGAACAGTGATTGTGAAGTAATCAGCATCATGGGATAGGCTGGAGAAACTGGAGTAAAGCATAAAATACCTTAATCAGTATATGAAGCAGGGAACCTGCTGGAGATTTCCTGCTGTTCAATCTAAGTTACCTGAATAGTTTGTAGCAATTTCCAAGAACATTTATTTGAACTTCATCTATCATCCCAGCTTACATGAAATTCACATTTTGGAAATGGGTCCAGTTTCAGTCTTCATGATATGAAGACACCAGTACCCTACAGCCCATAAGAACACAAACGGAAGATTCACATCTTCTGTGATATGATGCCATGCAGACTGGTTAAGTTACCAATGTTTCAAAAGGCCCTTGGTGCCAACCTTCAGAGTAATACCCCCCTCTCTCACACACTTCTTGGACTATCTTCACGAGGGAGGATGCAAGCTCCTCCAATGCACTGGCAACTAATTACAAATCTACATGGTGTCACATTCTAGAAGTCTTAAATCTTTGTCAACACCACTGTGAGAACCTCAAATTGCAGAGAACTGAACTTTATTCATTGCCTCTCCACCTGAATATCGGAACAGAACTCACTTTGAAAACACTGTGGTTCTTATACAAAGAATTAGGACAGACAATACCCAAATGAGCAGCTTTAAGTACTGTTCCATGGCAATTATGACAGACAGACACACCATGACAAATCCCACACAACACACAGCACCTAACTTTTGTTACAGAGGGCAGAATACTGGGTCAATGCCTGCTTCTGACAATTTATCTTTCATTCCCAACCTCATGATAATGTTCCGCAGCACTCACCTTATCATCCACATTGAAGAATGGTTTCACATACTTTGTGTAGAAATCAAGCGGTGTTATAGGCCCAACACTCTTGAATTCTTTTGTCTTGGTGTAATACTCCCATGTAAATGTCTCTGGCGGAATACCAAGGCAGATTCCAACAATGCGGTATACATCTGCCATCTTCTGCTGGATATATGAACTGATTTCTCCATCGCTTGCTCCATCTGTTATCATACTGCGTAGCTCTTTGGTGTATTCACGAAGCTGCAATAAAACCATCTTATCATGTGACATTCTTGCCTGTCTATTTATCTGCCCTTACCTATAAATCAGAACTGATACTAGATGGCCATCAGGTATACAGTGGGCACAAGTTTATGGGTTTTTGGCTTGCCCTTATTTACAGTTTATTTAATTCACACCATAAAGACAATACAACCTTTGAAATCTGACACAGTTCAAATATTTCAACGTGACGCTAAAAATTAAAGCAGCATTCACAAAGTAATAAAGAGCACATTCAATTCGGAGAATGCTTGCTACTGCCTGCTGTATGCTATCTGAAAATGTAAAGATTAAAATATAGAAAACTGTTTCACCTGATGAGTGAATACGGAATTGAAAGAGATTTGGAAGGAAGCAACTGTGACCCAATTTGTGATACAATCCCAGAATATGCCTGGTGGCACAGAGAAAAATCACAATCTGTCAGGATATCCAGTCTTAAAGCCGGTATTTGAAACACGTATATCCTATATAAAACACAATTAGGTCACAACTGAAAGAATGTAAGGACACTTTGCTGTACAAAACAGAAAACACTTTAAAAATTATCAAATAAATTGCACACCTTGGTGCCTCAGCATGCACATAACAGTGAGACTGTGCTTTTATGCATATGTCAATTCCATGGACTGGATATTAAGCCCGTACAGTTTTAAAGAAGTGCCTCTCAACTCCTTCTTAACAAAAACACTGACCTTACTCTTCAAAATAATGTTCATGTGTTGACTTGACTGACAGCTAAATGACTCTGGGAAGCACGTCTTTGGCATCAGCCCATACTTGTTTATTAAATTTACCACCATGTCCCACTGCCCACCATCAGGGCTTGGGTCCTGTAACAAAGACACTGTAGAGAGCAAGATCAGCACTACATATGGGAATTCATGACAAACAGGGATCTACCATGACTGCAGTCCAATCAATCACTGGAATTTTGTTAAAACTCATTTAAATTCAACATAATCAGTCCTGAAAGAATTCTCTACTCTTAACATGCTACTAACCTAAATCGTTCAATGTCATAGCATGTATAGGACCAGATGGTCAGGTTGCTGAAACAAAATGAAATATTCCTATAAATATCTCATCCAAATCTAAACAATACACAACATGTCTGTCATAGAATTCTGCAAGTATGATAACTTTCTAATCCTAAAAAGGCAGGTTTCCTTGGGCAATACAAGACTGAATGAGTGTGCACTGATACAGACTGCAGGTCTTCTGCGGCAATTTCACAAACAGAACAAAAAGTCATAAGTAAAAGACTTCTATCCAGGATAGTCCTTTCATGATACTGCATGCCTTTAACCCTTTGGCATCAGAATTAAATGCCCACAGTGATGAGGAGAAGACTGGGATTTCAAAAATGGGGGCTGCGTAACAGCAGACATAATGATATAACATTCAGCAGTTTGAGCATCACACCGCATGTTGCACATATATAACTTTCAGTGCCAAAGAGTTAAGTGGAACTCACATGTTCACTGTTATGTTCACAACAGCCTAGGGTTAGAAATGTATGTAACATGCAGCAGTGTATTCAGCATTACAAGTTGTCTGAAGTTTTGATGCCATGAAAATCTGCTGTTGTTATAAGAGTTTGCATTCAGAAAACAAAGTAATTACTCCAAGGACTGATACAACAAACTAAAAATCCTGTCACAAAAATAAATAAAAAGTCCTCTATGCAAGTTCATTGCTCCAAAACTCAACTTTTCCTCATCAATATTTGCCCACTGAGGGAGGCAAACAAACAAACAAACAAACAAACAAACAAACAAAGGAAAAGAAGAAGAAAAATAGGCAGCAGCTGTTTGCATAGTCAGTGATAGCTACTGGTTCTGCTTCTACCGTTTCTACATCTGTAACAGTTCTTCTCTGTGCAGCTTACTCTTTGACTCTGAACATTAAGATACAATGTACCTATGACACATCTGTGTGTATCTACTAAATTACTAGTCATCACAACATATTACACTGCAGTCTCAATACACAGACTGGATATGTGTATATAAAACTGGCATGACTGCTCAACAGAAGTGTTGGAAGATTATACATATATACATATAAAAACCCTGGCCGGTGCGTATGGCTGACGACCTACCACCTCCAAGTGCCGACTGTCTACAAATCTGGAAGCCTTGACCTCCTGGAACCCTCTGGGCCTGTCCAGGCCTGTAATGGGACTGCTTTATCTTTTACATATAAGACCCCACCCAACATCTACCTGGTGGCTACCAAAATTATCACGTGCAAATGGAACCAGACATAACTCAAACATCACATACATTAATGCTGAGCATCAGAGTTACAGGCAACTGGAGCCAAATGTAATAACCAGTATTGGCAAATCAGTCACCATATACACTACTGCTGAATGTCAGAATCACATGCAACTAGGGCCAAAAGTAATGGACACTTCTGGCAAATCAGTCATCACATACTCTACCGCAGAATGTCACAGTCATACCACATACTCTGCTAACAGGATGACAGTGACATCACACTTACTATAAGTAAGAATGAAACCAGTCTGCCATCTACGGGATCACCTGCCTGCGCAGCTTTCACCATATTGGTAAGGAAATAGTTGCAACGTTCAATCTGAAAAAAGAAAACGAAGATGTCTCTCCATGTTTCAAGCAGTGTTTCTTTGGGGTTAAATTACTATATGCAAAACTTTAGGAAGGTGACTCACCTTATCCCAGAAGAATAAATATGCTTGGCTAAATTCAAATTCATCTAGATTATGGTGCTGCACAAAGGGTACACGAATAACATTAAGGGTGGCAAATACCCAGCAACGACCAGAATTCTTCTGATTTGTTATGGGCTTTCCTTCTGTATCAATCTGTAACACAGAAAGGACAAAAATGTAATCACAAAAATTAAACAAAGTGACAATCAAATCTCACAAGCAACAAGCCTAGCTGCATGATTACAAATCCATTCCATACCTTGTGCGTAAAAGCATGTTGTGTTTCTTCTATATGTTTTCGTGATAGACAGACGTCATAGGGATCTACACGTGTACATACATTTTGAGCTAAAACATTTTTTGGGTCATCATAGAAGTTCCTGCGAAGCTTCTGTAAAGTCTCTGTGCTCAAAGCAGCTGTTAATGGAGAAAATGGTTAAAAAACAATTACTACTCTCTGAAATAAGTTGTATATGGAATCTTCATTTTAAAAAATCTTACATGCAGCAGATGCATCTTCATCAGCCTCCTTCACACTTCTCAGAAAACTGTGCAATATTGTAATGGTGCACTTCAGTCCCTTCAGTAGTATGCAACAGCCTGTACACATACCCAGCCTTTTTCTTTGGTACTTTATTTATTAGCCCAGACAGTTACTGACACTGTATAATGCTGATGGAACAGGAACCAGGATCGTGAAGTCAGAATAGTGACTGAGAAATCTGGATTTGATTCCCAGCAGCGCACATGATTTTTCTCCTCTCCAAGCGTCCAACCCTCCTATTCAATGGGTAGGAACAGGGGAGAATTAAGTTTAAAAAATTGTGGAGATACCACCACTCTGCCATATGCCTTCACAGCATGTACATGGCCAACTTCACCTTTACACAGTGTTGATGGCTGATGGATGAATATGCATACAGAGCCATCTCCAGATACGCACAACAAGATGGGAACCTAACGAATGTGTACGGAGCATTAGTGCGACAATGGTGACGGGGGAAAACTGAAGTACTAAGACAAGAACTTGTTCTCAGGCTAATTTTTTCCACCACAAACCTCTATAGACTGCCTTGGTGTGGACCCCAGGCCTCTGTGATGGGTTGGAAATACTAGTATTATGGTCAGAACTGTCTTACAAAGAAAGTAAGTAGTTTGCGACTTACACTTACTTGATATTTGGACAAAACCACCTGCCACTAAAATTATGCCAACTAATATGCATATTCTGACCAATGTACAATAACACTAACAATGAACTCCTTGCACCTACACTGACAATTGTGGTGGTAGAATAGTCGTCTGAAACACTGGTGATTATACATTTACCAGACTACACATAATGATGCCCCATACGACAGTTATCTTCAACAACAGAAATATTTGAAACAAACTCAACAGTCAATGCAAGATACAATAGTGATATTGACAGATCAACAGAAAATCTTACAGTGTGCTAAGGATTACTCTTGGATTAAAAGGTAAAGAAGCTTCCTCTCCAAATTCAATCCACGACCAAAAGACAGAAGAGATCATCTTCTGATACCGTTGCACTACGAATGGATGACTAACACATTTTAAGTTTTGTAATTATAAATCCTTACACAGCTATATGGCAGCAATGCTACCGGTAGCGTCTCCCAAACCAGACAGATTGACAGGGTAAGAACCAGATGAGAAGAGGTACCTACGAGAAGGGAACTTCGACAAAAATTCCTCTGATGACATCAGTAGTGAGTTGAAGCAAACAGCAAATGATACTTGACTTGGTTTATGACTGTATAGCAACAGGCATGACCAAAGTGGTTTGAATGGGTGCTGTACTGCAATGAGGAAAACAACAGCAAAAATTACCACATTATTACATTTCCTGTATGGTCTCTTTCCAAAAACAGACAAATACAAGATACTTCCTCTGGTACAAAACAATCTGGAGGTAAACTACGCCACCATTCAGATCTCCAGGGTGAATATTTCTACAGAAAATAGAAATGAAAAGTTTGGAAAAAGAGTTAGACAAGGATGCCGTTGGTCACTGATTCATTTCAACTTATACAGCAAATACCTTACCAAGGAAGTTCTTGAAGGATTTAAAGACTTAAAAATAGGACAAGTAATTCATGCTGTGCAATATGGATCTGACCTTGTGCTATTAGCTAAGAAAGAAGCACCACTACAGAGCATCACTGATACACTAACTGAAATTGGACGATGGTATGGAATGGAAATGAATGTCGAAAAAACTAAGGTAATGAGAATCTCAAGGCAACCATCCTCAGTGCAGATTGTGACAGATCAAAAATGGCCACAGAATGTGGAATATTTTAACTATGTGGGAAGATGATAACAAATGATGCAAGATGTACATGTGAAACCAAATCTAAGATTGCCATGGCAAATGCAGCATTCAACAATAAGAAGAATATTTTCACCAGAAAACTGAACTTAAATTTAATGTAGAAACTAGTGACATGCTACATTTGGAGCACAGCTTTGTATGGTGCTGGGAATTGGACACTCTGGAAATCAGATCAGAAATACTTTGAAAGTTTTGAAATGTGGTAGTAGAGGATGGAGAACATCATTTGGACTGATTGTGAGAAAAATGAAGAAGTATCACAGAATGTGGAATATTTCAACTATTTGGGAAGATGATAACAAATGATGCAAGATGTACATGTGAAACTACATCCAAGATTGCCATGGCAAATGCAGCATTCAACAATAAGAAGAATATCTTCACCAGAAAACTGAACTTAAATTTAATGTAGAAACTAGTGACATGCTACATTTGGAGCATAGCTATGAATGGTACTGAAAATTGGACACTCTGGAAAGCAGATCAGAAATACCTTGAAAGTTTTGAAATGTGGTAGTAGTGAAGGACAGAGGACATCATTTGGACTGATTGTGAGAAAAATGAAGAAGTATCATGTGGAGTCAAACAGGAAAGGAATATCCCACGTACAATAAAAGGATGAATGGTTACCTGGATTGGTCACATACTGTGTAGGAACTGCCCTCTAAAACATGTCACTGAAGGGTAGAAGGATGGTTAGAAGTGACGGGAAGATAAGGAATAAGATCTGATGACCTCAAGGAAACCAGGGGATACTGGAAATTGGAAGAGACAGCACTAGCTCACACTCTGTGGAGAACTTGCTTTGGAAGGCTATTGACCTCTCATAGGACAGACTAGGCAATGAATGAACACAGCTCTGTATTCACATATATTAATCTATTCTATTTACTCCATTTGAATCACATGACTATCAATTCACTCCAAGGAAGCAAGTCTTCTGGGGAAGGCATCTGTTACCCATGCAAGCAATTCTTATTTTATGGTACCCAAAGATGCAATGATGGGGTTTACAACAGCCTGCAACTTATCTCTATTCTGAGCCACATCACTCCAGTCCACGCCGTTCCAATCCCTCCCATCTACGCTTAAGTCTTACTACAGGCCCCCTTTCTTCAGGTTTGCCCACCACAACTATGCACTTCTCTACTGTAGTCCCAAATTGTCATCCATTACCTTTCATAATCCGTGGTTATTAAAAATTTCAGTTCAGAAGCAAATCAATCGGCATTTTCATATACTGAGACTGGTTAATCCCATGTTGCTTCAGCCATGTTTACTAAAGTACGTACCAACAACAAAGTACCTAACACAGATTAATAAAAGTAGGCACCTAAAATTTAACTTACTACTAAAAGCCATCCTCGCGAAGTGACTATCACGGCTGTCTTATCTATGCAGGCCACGGATGAGAGTTGCTAGAGGCTACACTAGTCATGGATACGATAGACGTGCCACGCCGCAGGGCAGCCAATGGTCGATGATTAAAGAATTTTCTTTCACGTGTGAAATCACATTTACGACATATTTCCAATTGCCGTGGTTTTATATGAGCGTTATTCTAGTGGGGCGGGGGAGGCAAAATGCTTAACGTGTGTAAAACACGATTGTATACTAGTATATTGGTTGACAAATGCCACACCTCTACATTTTATTGTCCTATATTTGGCAAAAGGGATATATGAAATAAACGAATGAAAGGTCTACATCTTACATTTTGATACCAGTGCAAGAGATTATTTTGCATACGGTATTAAGTGCGATGACAGTATATATATATTAAAAAACGAGCGGGTGTTATTCGCCGATGAAACTAAAGTCATAAGTTCTAACAAATTTTGGAGATATCTCAACAATATGAAACGTAGTTCCCTGTCGTATGATTAAAAGGTCTGCAGCTAAGAAGTTAGTCCTAAATATAGAGAGAAGTATAATGAAATTTGTAACGAATAATTGACCCCACTTTGCATTGACGATTGGTTATAAAGTATACAGAAGAAACAGTAAATACAAAATTTCTTGGCTTACATCTTGATAACCACTTAAACTGAATAATATTGATCAAATGACTCCTAAATTAAGTGGAGCATGATATGCAGTTAGGTCAATGTACATCAACAACATGAACACTCTGAAGTCAATTTATTTCGCATATTTTCACTCTACTATAATGTAGGGAATAATTTTTGGGGGTAATTCTTCCAACAGCAGGAAGATATTTCATTTACACAAGAAATTCATCAGAATTATGGTTGATGCATGTCCCAGAACTCCACGTATAAGTCTATTTAAAAAATTTGAGATTTTACCTGTTCCATGCCAATATGTATTTTCATTAATTAACTTCCTTGTTAATAATCAAGAAAATTTTCCAACAAATTCATCAGTACAGAATATTAACACAAGGAATAGGCTCCACCTTCATAGACTGACTGCCAATCTGCCTTGTTTCAAGAAAAGTGCATTCTATTCTGGCATCAGAATTTTCAGCAGTTTAACATGTAGTCTCATAAATCTTAAAGAATGAAAAGGCACAATTGAAAGCACCGCTAAGAAGATACTTAAATGCACAGTCTTTTTACTCTGTAGATGAATTTTTTATGCATATAGATAACCCATAATACTTAACTATAAGACTGTATAAAATTTTTACAATATTTTGCACTGTCAAATTCTGTATATTCTGTATTTGTTGTATTTTTATGACTTATTCTACATCCTATTGTCTTGTGACAAACTTATGGATCCATGGAATGTACGTACGTTTCATGAATTGCAGGTTCTGTTTGAATATAACACCTAAAGGCATACAAAGAAGCCAATCAATTTACAAAAATATCATTGTTGGCAGCCCTGTTTAAGGTTGGCATAGTGTTGGCTGGTAGTGCCAAGTGTAGAATTTTGTGAATTTGACTTGTTAAGGTAAAAGTGACTCAAATTCCTGTAGTAATTTTCAAGAAAAGTTTCTGGGTAATGTGAAGAATGGAACCTATAAAGCGCGTACTGCAGTGTTCATGAACCAGATTAGAGTGGAGCTGTTCTAAAACATAACCTCTTGTAATGTAATGCTTCAAGGACATAACTATTGCAGCATTATGTGCGATCAAGGATGGTGCTGAAATGTACATATAAACAAGCATTTGTATTGTAATATAGCAAGGTTTGTGTGCACCAAGGATGTAGGCAGTAATGGTGATAGGATAGCGATTGGCCTCCCCTGCTGGACAGGTGACAAGGTAGGTGCCTCACAAAGAGACACATACTGCACGTTTAGAGGCAGTGAGATCAAAATTCCACCAACAGACTGTATTGACAGCAGGCTTATAATCTTTCCCACATAAATTACTACTCACAAGCTACAGCAGCAATGGGCAGCTACAAAATATACTGGCTGCCTAAGTTATGGAAAGCTGAAACCTGAACAGGAAACATTTGTGTGTTCTGAAGTTAAGGTGATGAATCATGACATTTTATCACACACACACACACACACACACCCGTGCGCGACACTTTTCACAGTAGTATCAGTTGCTGCCACACAGGCAGCATTTTGTGTGGTCACTTTGCAGTCAAGTAAAAAATAACCTAAAAAAAGTACACAGTTTTATGGTGAGAGTAAAATTGCTCCTGTGCGAAGGCCTATGGGGAAATGGCAGTACAGCTGCACACGTTATTAACCATGGCAGTAGACAGAGGTGTATGGTCAGCTTCATGGCCTGAGGAGGCCCCACCTGTTGACTGAATATGAGACTGAGAGTGCCCCAGAACCAGTCTTGATGGATTGGAGAGCATAAAAATACCTTTGCCCTCCTAGGAACCAAATCCCATATCGCATCATTCAGCCTATAGCCTACTCACTACTGGCTATGCAATCCAGCACAACATATTTTTGTCAGCACTATAATTAAAGACACCTTTAGACCAGCATGCTGAAGTTCTGGATTTATAGCCAATGGCACCATGCCTTCAAGCAGCAGGACGTAACTAGCAATTTCATGAAAACTATCCAATTTATTTTTAGCAAGTATTATGTTTATGCCATACTGTTGGAAAGAGAAAAATTTACAAATGGGAATGGAAAACAGAGGATATGGTGAAGCTGTTCGGTAGCCTCACTCTGAATTAATTAAAGTATTTCAGAAGGAAGACACTTTTAGTGGAATGCCCAAACTTTAAAAATCCTGATATACAGTGTGCAGACACAAGGAAACTGTGTTAACAAATAATAGTAATTAAAGCTACTAAAAGCCAAACATGTGTCACTTGTGTGGCACCAAGCATAAGCTCTCCCAGCCCGAACTGCATGAAACTGAACCCAGCATACCTTATATGACTGCTCTTTTGACTTGCCCATGGATACATTATCAGAGGACAGAGAATCAAACCAGAACAGTGGGGTTGGGCTCATGATTTTCTCCATCTCTATCAAGGTTGGCAGCTGCACACAGGATTCTTGTGAGCTCCTCCACACTCACTGAGAGATTTCGTCCCTTCTGTGTTATCTCAGCTAGGCGTGCTGCTAGGACATGCTTGCAGGTGAGGAATATCTGGCTGCTGATTACTTGATAGCGGTATGCAGGGCATGGACAGTAGTTTACACCTGGAAACAGTGTGTAGGGTATCCCAGAACTGCCAGTCACCTGAAAACAACACAGACACAAACTGTAAGTCACACCATGGGGTGTGCACATGCATACACACCCACACACACCATAATTTGTTAAATGCCTTCTCTGAAACATGCAATACTTCCTACCTGCACAACACACCTCCCTCCTGTTGCACACAGATACACCACACAGTTTGTTTCAAGGAGTTCCAGGGCTTTCTCAAAAGGCCTTCCAAATAGTGAATGAAGTGCCAGGAGTGCCTCGTCAGTCACTGGAAGATTGAAACAGTGGACTAACCCAGACAGATTGAAGACTGATACTCAAGGTCACAGTTTCAATTTTGTTACAGAGCACACCAAAAGTTTTCTGCATGTTGTTATAACCCAAAGCTTCCCACTCAGTATTACAGCCCCATCTATCCACATGATTTATGTTGTGGCAAACCCTGGATAGGAACATGTATCTGTAACAGTTTACTGGTTCCTAAGGAAAGTGGCAAAAGAGATTTTGGCTACATGTCTTTAATAAAAGTAAATTCATTCTTTCAAGATTCCTCTTGGACTGCTTGACCCTGAAGATGAAGGCACAATGTTCCTTTGAAATGTCAGGAACTACTTGCCCAGTGACACAGTGTCACATTCCATAAGACTGGAATCTTCAGATTGTTTCTTGACTCCAAGTTTTAACTTTACTTCATGTTATATGAAAGCAGTTGCTGTGTTCCCAATTTCAAACCCACAGAAGTTGGTAACAAGTGGCAATTCAGTACATTAATTAACCATTCAGAAGCTGTACAAGCAGAGTGAAAATTTAAAATGTTCTACTTTCTAATTTTGTGAGAATTATTTTTTCATTACCTGAATATCGTCTGAGACAGTAACCATAGTATGAGGTGCAATGGGTAAGAATGTTCTGGAAGCTGGCTGAGTTGACATCATCACATACAAGCAATATAATAGAACATGTATGAATGGAGGATGGGGGGGGGGGG
>BLKM01004953.1:0-32854 GCA_013340265.1 Coptotermes formosanus
AAGCATTCTGTTGCTTTGTTACAAGACACAAGCATGGGTAATGGGGGTGGAACAACAACAACATGTATTTGCACACATTTTTCTAAGTTGATGGTAGTACGGGTGTTGTTAATGATACAAAGCAGGAGTCCACAAATTTTCCAAAAATCTAGCAGCCACCTCCAAATTTTATGTGCCAGAAGGGTGACACAAAAGCAACATCCATATTGATAGTCCAGTTCTTGAATGACCAGTGAAGCTCACTGTTGTTTAGTGCTTTCTGATTGGTGTTTGGAAACTAACACACACTTTTTATGTAAGGTAAATAAGTGCAATAATTATGCTGAAAATACTGGCTCCACACACAAAATTTAGTCACCCACATGAACAGGCATCTGGGATTTGTGCACTCCTGATATCAAGAAAGTTTCATTAGTTTTCCTCATAAATGGCAGCATAATGCAGACCATAAGATGAAACAGGCCACAAATTGCTGTCCCAGTACTGTCACTTGAAGAATTTCTGTTTCTGTATACTGACAGGCAGTTTCCTGTTGTAAAACAACAGCATTTCAACTAACTGTCATCAATCATATTGTTATCAAATCTGAGCTCTGAATTTCTGAACAAAAGTTTCATTTTGTGGTGTATGGTTTTTTTCCTACCAAATAATGTGGGTGATTTAAAAGATTTTGTGTCTCTATTCTTTTAATAAAAAGAGACATTCATATGTTGGGAACAACTAAGACCTGTTCAACCAGACAATACATTTCGTGAGCACTATGAAACAATATGGGAAAGTCTGTGCCAAACGCAGAATTATGCAATAGAAAACCCTATGATTTATATGACATCCAGAAGCAGATATCAATGAAAAAGAATTCACAGATGCTACTACACTAGATGCTGCTACTAAAATATCAAAGAACACTATACAGGCTAAAGGGGGACCACCAACTAGGGACTGAGACATCAAAGCAGACTAGACCACACACACACAGACAACAGACAAACTGCAATAAATCCCAATTAAAATTATACAACTCAAGTAATTAAGGAGACAGGTCTGGTGCCACTTTTGTGCCAGCATGGATGTGTATTTGACTGAACTGTGACAGGCACATGACAATGGTAGTGACAATGAAACAGGCATGTTGGAACTCATCCCATACACGAAAGAAGACACAAACTTGATGTAGTCTCACGTTCATAGGATTGTGTGCGCGCACACACACACACACACGCACGCACGCACGCGCACACACACACACACACACACACACACACACACACACACATGTGCACGTGACACTACTCTTTAGATGTCTACAAAGGAAACTGCATTAACCACAGTCTTGGTCACTTTACACACACCTTAGATCATTCTGAAACATACGAAACACAAACTGTATTTACTTCTTTACACAATGACTTACGCCATCTTCATAGTTCTGGGCGATGTCCACAAAACTTCTGCATCATTTCACAAACAACAACCTGCACTTAGAGCTTCTATAAAGCAAGGTTACGCATCTGGTTTGAGTAGGAATGCTGGCACCAATAAACCATCACGTCATTTAGTTGCATTATATTCACAGCACTCTCCCAAGATAATTTCTCTTATATAAGACATACCAGCAACACACAAATTCAGGTACCTATAACTTATCACTGCACATGCATCTTCATGCTTAAACATTCCACCCAACATTCAGCCAACTATCCTACAAGGCATCTGTCAATAAGCAACTGCACACAATCTGGTTTTACTACAGGAATAACCTTTTCAGACCCATTGTGCTTTCATTTGGTGTATTCCAACAAGGTTAGATTTTGAGATTTCATTTTACTGACACACTCGAGTCAAACAAAAATATTCATTCAATAAACGTCAAGTTCTGACAAGTGTTTTACTGACACAAAGTGTATTTTGGTGGTAGGACTGGATCACAAGAGACGCTTCCTGCATACGTTAGTTACCTTGGCAAACATGGCATATTATAGTCACAATGTTGGCTACCACCATGCCAATGTGAATTCCAAACCATAAATTAAGGTAGATACATGACATGTATATTAAAATGTTCAGCCATAATTGTTGCTTCTATTATCCAAATACCTCCTTGCAGGTGTTGTTACATGCAGAATTGCAAACACTTCCTTACTAAATGGGACACAAGCGGGGCTCCTAATTCCCAATTTTAAATCCTATCCAACAAATGAACTGTCAAAATGGGGGAGAGTAATGTTTATAGTGCAAGTCCTCGCCTAGTAAATTAAAAGGAATATAAAGTGTTACCACTTATTAGTCCCAGAATAACTATGTTTAACGAAAATAAACTGGAAAATGTAACAGTTTTATTGTCACTAGGTCTTCCAACCTCATAAGGAGTAACCATATTGGACCAAAATCGGGTGACGTTCGTGATATTCCCCCGAGTGGTACTGCAGTTCGTCGCCCAGTTAGTGTAGTTACATTGTAAAGATTCTGTATTTTGTGTATTTATGGACGGCTGACACCATAATCTGAATCTTAACCCATTATGTAGGTTAATCAAAGTAATAACATTGCAAGCTATACAACTCAGTACATCTAAGTGAAATGCATGATTAAATACACACCCTCGTCACTTTCTTCTTGGTCATCATTTTCACGGTCCTCGTCCACGTCTTCGTCGTTATTTTCATCGTCGAAGTCATATTCATCACGTAAATACGCTGACGAAAATGGAGATCCGTGATGGGACGACATTGTCAACCTTCCGGCAGTATGTTTATTCTTTGCAGTATACAAACATTTTCCGCTTGAAAGGCTGGAATTTTTAAAAGACATCCACTGTAAAGAGCTCATAGGTTCGTTCAATAGACAAAGAATGCATCACCTTCCTATTCCAATATACACCGCCATTCCCGCCGTTTACAGTCACTAATAATCATGGATCACTCTCGTTCGTCGAAACCCTCAACACTCTTCGGCCATTACATGACGTCATTCACGATCACAGATTATTACCTAACCGTCATGCATCCGGGGTTTGTATGCTGTGATGTGGATAATCCGTGATGGTCACGAAATCGTCGCTGTGGGACGGACAAAGTGTGGAATAAGCATTAAAAGGCACTTTACTTGGAGTACGAGGTATACCTTTTCGGCTGTATTTCGGCTTCCATTAGAGGGACTTGCATGAAAATTCATACATCGTATTGTCCATGCATACGCTATAAACGGCGCAAGTTTGGTTGCGATAGGTCAATAACTAAGGGCACTCTGGAGTACGAAGTACATTTTCGGCTGAGTTTCGGATTCCAGCATAAGCGTACCTTGGCTAATAACAACGGGGGGGGGGGGGACACTGACCATGGGTGTGAGGAACTTTATTTCGCAAAGGAGTCACATTTGAACGAGGGTACAATTGGTCCCATCAAACAAGCTTTTCCTTTCCTTTTTTTGGTCTATTTTTTATTTGCCACCATGCAATTCAGTAACCAAAAAAAAAAACACTCCTAGGTTGAAAAAATATTGGGGGTACGTTTGTCCCCCTTACCCCCAAGTTACGTCTATTGCTTCCATTGGAGGTATTTTCCTGAAAATTCAAACCTCGCACTCTCCACGCATGCGCTACAAACCGTGCAAGTTTGGTTGAGATCGATCAAAAATCAGGGGTTCAAAAACTGAAAGAAATGTTCCGTCTCTACTGCATCTCGGCCCCCATTGGAGCGACCTTCCTGAAAATTCACACCTTGCACTCGATACGCATGCGCTGTAAATGGTGCAAGTTTGAGACGTGTTCCCTTCTGGGATATTACGCAGCGTTGAGTGACAATTGTTTCCCGACGTATCGCGATAACATATCCTTCCAATCTTCATGGACAAAAAGAAGAAGAAAACGCCGGCCGGCGGCGCGCAGTTTGTATGGGAGGTGTGGGCAGTGACTGACGTAATATCGGAGAATATCCGTAATATCTCATAAACATCGCGGCGGAAGCGTGAAATCAAGAGGCAAGTTTGGTCGCGGAGGTCAGTAACTAAGGACAATTTGCTTGGAGTAGGCAGTACCTTTTCTGCTGTATCTCAGTTTCCATTGAAGGGATTTTCCTCAAAAGTCAGACAACGCACTCTCCACACATGCGCTTCAAACAAGGTAAGTTTGCTTGGGATCGGTCAATAATTAAGGTCACTTTACTTGCAGTGAAAAGTGCCTTTTCCGCTGTATCCCAGCTTCAATTGGAGCGATTTTCCTGAAAATGCATACATTGCACTCCCCACTCACGCACCACACATGGTGCACGTTTGTTTGTGATCGGTCACTACTTGCGATTTGTGGCATGTACGTACGTGTTGAGATACCAATGCATCTATTGTAGGGTTTTACAAGTTTAAGAGCATAAATCGTTTGGAATATCAATAGTATTACTACTTTCGAAAATTCGAACTATGTACATTACACGGGTGTAGACGTAACTTTTTGATAAAGGTAGTTCACCCACGAACAGGCCATGAAGACACGGGGGGGGGGGGGGGTGCACTTTAGCCCTCTGCTCTTTTACCTCGGCGCTGGATGTGGATGGTTGGTCAACGCCACGCCCCGGCCGCTTTAGCCCCGGGAATAAGCCGGTACCCTTTGCATAGGAGGCTGAGTGGGCCTCAGGCCCGGTCTGGACGGGTGCGGAAAATGTTGTCTCCACCGGGATTCGATCCTTGGACCGTCCGGGCCATAGCGCATATCATTTAGATATCAGTATATTCTCTGTAAGACAAAAAAATAGCACGAATAGTTCTATTATACCATCTGGCCAGATAACTGATAACCGTAAGTGTAAGTAACGAAAACTGGGAATCATATTTGACAACTACGTTAACGCAAATTTAAACACACTTTTGAACACCTTCACCAAATGTTAGACGGAAGTTCCCGTCCTACATCGTGGGGAGGGGAATGAAACGACAGAATGGAAAACTAAAGCAACGAAAACATCTGTGCGTCTGAATAGGCAAAATAACAAAGTAATAACAATTCGCTACAGAAGATTCGGGAAAAATTTAGCTAATTTATTAAAGAGACCAAACACAGGCACTATTAACGGATAAGTCTCACGATAAAGTACGAGTAGAATCACTACGGGAAACTACTGAAATGGAAACAGGTAATGTTCTACACATGAATACAGCCAATCAATAAAAATAAATGATAACACTATAAACACTCCTAAGCTTACAGAAAACTCATTTGGTACTCATTTTCAAACAATTTCACATAGACAATGATACATGCACCCTGACAAAGGGAGAGGCAATAAAGTAAATGTCCAAAACAACTTCCAGAACCGTACCAAATATGTTACATACAGCAGTGAAAGAAAATGGAAATGTAACTGTCATAAATAAAAACACCAAAACATTAAAAACTTACACATGCTACTATAGCAGAATTAAACCAGCAAATGCACCAAAGAAAACCCTAAATATTGTGCATTTGTTGGTTTAATTCTGCTGTAATAGAATTACATGCACAGAAATGAACAACACAGAGTTTGCACATGCTATGCCTGTGCCACCCTAAGCTACCTCTGTACCCAGTCGATAAATTAGGGAACCTCCCAAGAAAAACTTTAGCATTTTCTGAAGTATCTGAGATGAAACAGTTAATTTCTCAAATTCCAAAATATCCTCACACAAAAGTTGGATTTAAAAAAGGTCAATCAACAGATAAAGCCCTTATCAATTTCATCAAAGGAAATCTTATATTCCACTAACAATAAAACCCAAAATGGTGGGTTATGTAGTGACCTGACTAAAGCTTCTGACAATGTCATTTTACTGTCAAATGGACTTTGTATGGAATTCAAGCAAAGTCAGACAGTGGTTTGAATCATACAAACTCTAATTACAGATGACAAGCAGGAACTATTAAAATCTCCAAATTCGAACTGTAACACCTACTAAAAATAGGGCATTGTAAAACATAAAGTTCCTCAGGCTTCCATGGTTGGCCCCCTGCTTTCTGTCGTATATATGAGAATTAATGACCCACCCCCCAACTGTCCAGTTTTAGTCCAACCCTACATAAAATTATATTCTTTGCTAATGAGAATACAGGCATTACATACTGCCTCTACAGACAGACCACTTTCAAAAGTGATTAACGATGCCTCTGCGAAGTTGAACAGGTTTAAAGCAGTGGCTGCCAACCTGTAGGCTGCAGAGTTATTGCACAGGCTCTGCAAATCCACATGCATACCAAGTGTTGCTACGTTAATCTCTATTTACCTGCACCAAAATTTGCATTGTGAGTAGTGGGTTTTGTGCTAACAGGTTCATATAAAAGAGTAAGTTCAATCAGTTCCCTGAGCATGGGAAGATATGTGTGACCTTGGTTAGGCAAGATGGGTTGACTGCAAGATGAGCCATCGCCTCTGCACTAAAACACCAAATGCTCGGTGCATGTGAGAAATGTCTACTGTTTAGCAAAGAATGCTCATTTGCAATAGTAATGCAAAGTACATGTCACAGAAACAATCTTGCCAAAAATTTGGTTAAACTCAGGCCAATTTATATGGGGTGTACAGCCTCACGCATGTAAGGCACAACACAAATTCCTTTATTATTTTTATTATTTATATTTATTATTATTAAGCATTTGCAATTACATGAACAGGGGTTTCTTTCTGGTAATACACACCAGCATCTTCATCCATAAAACATGAAGAGGGAACTTCCCAGCCTCCTATGAAACTTGTCCACAAAATAAACATATTTTAATTTTGCTTATACTAGTCATTCACTTCGGTAAAATGAATGTCAATTTTGATATTCTGAGGCTTTACTGGGTATATCCACTGTGAGATGCAAAGAAGAAATGTTTTGCTGTCAGTGTTTACACTTCGTATGACAGGTGAGCTTCTAATGGAAATTATGGTCATGCACAATGCTTAGTGAAACCTGACTTACTGCTTCACGAAAGACAATGAATTTTGATGAAAATAAAAGTTTCTGGGTCCCTAGTGCATGCACTTATTGTTTTCAATTACACATGCAGCCTGCTCCATGTACAACTGATGTGTGTTGTAACACCTTAGGAGTATCAATTAACAGTTCACAATGTCATGTCCAAATCCATAGTTAATGCTATTTTCTAACCCCTGCACATTACGAAGCACCCTGGCTTAAGGTCTTAACTGAATGCCATTCATTAGGAACAAACTGCAGCTGAATCAATCAAAGAATGATGCAAATTTTCACTCACCCATCTGAAAAACAACTGCAATCCTGCCTGGAGAGCCTTCCCCATTCCCATCAGTTACTACCCTCCACAACTGTGCACTCTGTGTCTCTCTTCCTCTGCAGTGTATTACAGGGATGGTGGGAGAGCAGGCTGTAGCTTCCTTTTCTGTATGGGAAGATTCTTGAAAGACGAAACGGGAATACATGCCTAAATGTGCCAGTTGCTAATGGTAAAGTGGAATCACTTTTCCATGTCTAATAATATGCTTGTTTTTCAAGAATGTTAACTTGATAACAATCTTTTTGGAAGTACTCAGTGCCTCCTACATATTAATAAGTTTTTGCGATTAATCACTGCTGTATTAATGTGGTTTTATTACATCCAAATAAAGAAAAGGCAGTAAGCCTGAATAACCCAAATGTTGTATACACAATGAAAAAATAAAGGATTTAATTATCAGGGTTTATAAAATTAAAACCATCACATAGTAGTTTTGAAACATCCTTTTTGTTTCTACTTTTAGAAACGCTATACATCATTTGACCCCTTTATAAAGGATCACATTGACAATTGCCTCACTTGAAACCAAGGGGATCATTGCGATTCCTCTATGACAACAGAATGAAAAAATATGTAACAAAGACAGGGAATAAAAAGAAAAATTTACAACAGATCAAAATTATCTACAAATGCGCTTTCGAATATGAAAAAAGGTACAAGAATGTTCACATCAATACTAAGTCTTTTTACAAGCATCTTCCATTATGGGTAGTACAACTCTTCCTGGCTTCATTACTCTGCTACAAAATAAGAATGTTGCACTGCTGGAATAAAAATTATACTGAGTTTTGGTTTCCAAATTAATTTCACAGGTTTTTGCTCCTACTCTCAAATCGAAAGAACTCTGAAAAAAATGACAGAAAGAGACACGAAAACAGGATCAAACAAATGAAACAGAATGAAGGAACACTATAATGCATCACTACAGCATGTGATCAGCTGTTAGGAATTTAATTCCTGAAATACTCATCAGCACACACGTGCATACTGTACAGCTATGTATGCATGTCCATACAGAATGATTCTTAACAGATTTATTACCACATCTGACTAGCAGCTGCTGCATGCAGGCAGTCATCAGATAAGAGCGCATTCAAATCAAGAGGTTTGGTTCAATAAGGCATTCAACTTAAGTGGTGCCTTGTGCAGTGTGGGAGGCAGCAAGGACCTGGGGGACCAAAGTTTAGTACAATCTATTTCATTGACACGAAATATGTCACAGTAAAATGCTGCTACAGAAAACACCACCACCAGCAGGCCTTAAGACAATGTTTCAACAAGGCAAATTTTGTCATAATGTAAGTAAACACTTCTTGCAAATCTTATTGCCACACATGAAATCACACACAAAGTCCAGTAAAACACCTTCCACCTAATTCAGTCTGGGCATAAGCAAAAGTGTCTTACTGGTATCCACTCTTGAAGCAGCACACATTCATTACAGCTATAAGTACTGTCCAAAAAGTAACGCTACTTCCTGCAATAATTAAAAAAAGAAAAGCGAGAGACAAAGAACTATACAAATTAAAGGCCATATTTCAATTTTAACAGCATGCTGCATATAACAGTGGCATATATTATTATTTCTGGCAAATGTTCCCTGCTTTGCTTCGTACACTAAACTATACATGTGAAGGTACCGTAAACTGACTTGCCTAACACTGCAGAAATACACACGATATAAGTCACCTGGCCGAAGGTTAAAACAAATGTATTTTTCCAGTCTCTTGTACTACATTACTGACTTGTACTGTATACATATGTAACATGCAGCATAAATGAATAAAATATCTCCAGCTACATGCTTCAGGGATTGCATGTATTTACACAGACAGCTGCACTGTATGTAACTGTCACTATGAAAAGCCAAAAGCCTGGCATTATTTAATTATCAACCTATCCTGAACTTGTAAATTATGATACTGCTTGGCACTTTGTATGCTGGAGTGAAACTATAAAACCCTTTATTACATTAATAGAAAATCTGATACATGCTTAAACCTTTAAACAAATTTTACACTTTTCGTTACACATGAAGGCACTGTTAGTTCACTTTATGCTGCTTGTAGATACAAGGTCTGAAACCCCAAGTAGCATACTGGATATACTCCAGTACACTACTTCATAAATTTAGTGATGGTAAACTTTATCATGTTTAAAAGTGTGCATTTTAATTTGCAAAAAGGAAATGTCAATATTTCACACCTTTGAAATACGATAACAGATATAGTTTCCTTCTGAGGCACAGAAAATACAACACAGCGTTGAATATTTTTTGTACCTCAGAACTACACATGAAGAGGACCATTTTGGCAAATATGACAAATGTGTGAGAAGAAACTGGAACATTTAGTTTCCTGTTAAGCAAAGACATCTGGTTTCCTCTTGTGCCTCTTTTTAAATAAAATATTATTTTGACGTGATCCATATGTTTGTACTGTAACCATTTATTTCAGTTTATAAATGTTGATTTATTTATTACAGGTTATGTATAAATAAGTTAATACTTAGTTTCATCTCTTTTCAGCCCAAAACAAGAATAATGTGAAAAAAAGCAGCCAAAGCAACACTTGCAAAATCCCTGAATATTTTCTCAATGCCCGTAGTGATTGCTTCCAGTGGTGCTCCTTGTCGGGGACCAGCTCCACTGCCACCTCCTGAATTGGTGATGGGGATGTCTGTTGTGCAAATATCCACCTTCAAGGAACTCCTTGGGATATGCCTGACATTAGGACATCACTGGAAACTCCTATTTCGTCCTCATAGGCATATGTTACAAAAGCCACGCTCTCCTCTTTTTGAAGGAAAGATGCGCTTGTCCTGCCTTTGAACCACATGATATCCAAAGACATGCGTCCATTATTATGCTGGTAGGCATTGATGATCATAATCAGGTTGGTGGCTCTTTCTTGGGGTCCTGCAACTGGTGGTGCACCAGCGGAGGTGCAACAACTTGTGGTGCACCAGTGGAGGTGCCAGTTCCTTCTTGAGTACCAGCCACTTGTCCCAGATCATACATGCTGCATCAAATGATTCTCTGGTCTCCGCTCATGCTACTGTTAGCACAGATCATCCTAGATGAGTTATGCTACGCTACTGTTAGCACAGGATCATCTTAGATGATCCGCGCTAACAGTAGCATGAGTGGAAAATGAAGAGTCATTCGACACAGCATGTATGATCTGGGACAAGCAGCTGGTACTCAAGAAGGAGCTGGCACCTCCACTTATGCACCACAAGTTGTTGCACCTCCATTGGTACACCACCAGTTGCGGGATCCCACGAAAAAGCCACCAACCTGATGATGATCATCAATGCCTACCAGCATGACAATGGACGCATGTCTTCGGATACTGTGTGGTTCAAAGGCAGGACAAGCACATCTTTGTGCCAAACACAGGAGAGCATGACTTTTGAAACATACATCTATGAAGATAAAGCTGAAGTTTCCACTGATGTCCTTCAATGCCAGCCATATCCCCAGGAGTTCCCTAAAGGTGAATGTTCATGCAATAGACATCACCATCACCAATTCAGAAGGCTGCAGTGGAGCTGGTCCCCACCATGGAGCACCTTTATCAGCAAACAATACAGGCGTTGAGAAAATATTCAGGGATCCATCAACTGCTGCTTTGGCTGATTTTTCTTCACAAGCTTCTTGTTTCAGGCTGCAAGGGATGAAACTAAGTATTAACTTGTTTATACAGTTGACATCGTTTATAATGGATCATTTTTTCATTCCCCAGCTGTTTCCCTATACCACATTACGGTAACCACCTCGGTTACACCTTTCTCTCGTACATCGGCTCTCTGGTTACATTGGATTTCTCCGACATTCCCTAACAGTTGATTTTCCTTGGCTACACCGTTTTTGGCAAAATAATGGAGAGTTCACAATGGTTACAGTGTGTTGGAGTGCAGAGGCCTCACTCATCATCACAGCAACAAGAAGATTCAATATGTAATCTGATAGGATTTTGTACCTGGAGATGTCCAGGAGACTTGTAATTTTGCACTTTGTTTGGCTTTCCTAAGAACAAGGGCCAACCCTTACCAGTTATAATGGACAAGCTGGGGTAGTCTCTACCTGATGGTTTCTGTTAATGCACCAGTAGGAAAGTAATTGCCATACGCCAGCATCTTTATGGCATTTGGGGCTAGAGTGCCCTGTCATAAATCAATTATGATTTGACTTTGGTGCATTTACTTGTAACCTTTTAGGCAGTGAATTTGTAAGACTTTTACTGTAAGCAAACAGAACTGATGGTTCGGCCAAGTGACATGTATCAGTACTGGCCAACTAACCAGGCGAGAATAGGTATTTTAACATTTCAAGTGCACAGTGCTGTACAAGACAGTAGTGCATACAGGAGGGGAGCATTCAGGCATCTTGGTGCGTGGTGGTTCTGTGACTTACATCAATGGTCCAGCGATTGTACTGCACTGTACACAAATGTACCTCTGTGTCGGTTCGTTGTGATCTTCAACTAGCGGAAGTTTCCTTAATTTCAGAGCCTTTAAAATGTAATTTAACCAAACCTCAGATGTAATGGACTTTGGTTATAATGGATCTTTTTAGGACACCCCCCGAGGATCTGTTATAACCAAGGTCGGCTGTACATAACATGTAATAAATAAACCAACATTTGCAAACTGAAGTAAATGGTTACAGTACAAACATATGGATCATGTCAAAATAATATTTTACTTAAAAAGAGGCACAAGAGGAAACTAGATGTCTTTGCTTAATGGGAAAGTAAATGTTCCAGTTTCTTCTCACACATTTGTCATATTTGCGAAAATGGTCCTCTTCATGTGTAGTTCTGAGGTACAAAAAATATTCAACATTGTGTTGTATTTTCTGTGCCTCAGAAGGAAATTATATCTGTTATCTTATTTCAAAGGTGTGAAATATTGACATTTCCTTTTTGCAAATTAAAATGCACACTTTTAAACATGATAAAGTTTACCATCACTAAATTTATGAAGTAGTGTACTGGAGTATATCCAGTATGCTACTTGGGGTTTCAGACCCTGTATCTACAAGCAGCATAAAGTGAACTAACAGTGCCTTCATGTGTAAGGAAAAGTGTAAAATCTGTTTAAAGGTTTAAGCATGTATCAATTTTTCTGTTAGGATGAAAACCCTCTACAGATAACAGTGACTGGTAACATACCAGCATACCAGATCTGGTTTTCATACGAATTCTCGACACTCAAGCCAACTGTAACAATTTTGTGGTCTTATGACTAATGTTTGCAGCAGAAACATACAACAGCAGCATGTTTCTATAGAAAATCTCACATCACAGCAATTCCTCCCTCCCTTTTAGTGCACTGTTAGATTTGTAGCCAATGTTACTACTACAGAAGATTTAGACAGTATGCAGGTTGCCTGACATGCTAGGTGCTGATCAAACCACAAACATATGTCAAACTCCTGTAACTCTGTGTAACACACAGCTCCTTTCAGAGCTTCAAAATGATGTAGACAAGACCAGGAAACTTGTGGCCTGGGAACCCATAATATGTTCTAACAGAGGCATAATTTTTTAAAACTGTTCCCGCTTAAGTCTCTTTTACTTTGCACTTTGGTTATTATAGCTGACTTTTTGAAGTGAGAATCATGTTTTAGCTATAGGTTTTCTAACCTTCTTACAAGAACACAAATGATTGTGGACTCTCCCAAACAAGCTACGTGGTTATGGAACAATGGAAGTATTCAGAAACCTCCCTTCTCCCATTGCTGGTGGTGAGTGAAGTGAGGTCAGTCACAGTCAGCTTACAGTTATGGGGAAATGTACATAGTTGTCACACTAGACATTGTGTGCACAAGTTCAGTAGAGCAATCCTTTGGTACTGTATTATGATAAATGCATTTTTGAAAGTTTTTTCAAAATGTCAATATGTCTGGGATGGCATGGGTGCCTTTACTTCAGAGTGTATAACCCTGCAAAACTCTGAAGTCTGGAATAATGATGCAGCATGTATATGAAAGCAGAACCCTAAGACACTGTGACTGGTTGCTGAAAACACATGAAGGAAAAGGATACACAATTTATAAGAACAATTTCCACACCTTTGCACTGAAATAGAAATGGAGCTCTTGTCGAAATAGGGAAGACTGACATAAGTATGTTGGCCTATACAGATAAATGGAAAGACATTAAGATATTTTTTTCTACACGTACCACACCTGATGATAAAAATTGTTACAACTTGGGTGTAAGGACAAAGCCTCAACTGCTTACAAATAAGTACACCTTAGCAATGCTTACCTGGTAAGTTATCATGGCATAAGAGAAAGACTGCAAGTACCACCAGAAGGACTTCTGATAGTTACCAATTCCTACTGCCTCACATCTTACTTCCTTTATGCATGCATGCATACATGCGCGCGCGCGCATGCAGAGAGAGAGAGAGAGAAAGAGACAGAGCAAGAGGAAGCGACAGCATCAATGTGGAGTTTCTGATGAAACTTCTACAGAATCTGATTTCACAGTAGGCTCTCAATGACCGTCCCATTGCTATGGATAAATACAAATTACCCATAGCTACAATCCCAAAGCAACATACAGATCAGGGCTCTACTGTGCACTACAGAGTAAGTTAACACCATGAAACAAGGTACCATTGCAACCACTGTTAAGCTGATTTATGTGCTGCATCCTGTCTGTAAGTTACTATACAGTGGTCAGATTATAAAGGGGTGGAAGGGCTGAGAGGCTGAACAACTGAACAGCACATGTTTGAAGGCAATATTATAGTGTTTAGAACCTGTATTAGGGTTGTGGTATGCAAAACCAAACTAGTACTATACAGTTATGTATGCCATGGAAAATGCATCAACATTTCTGAATTCAGTATATTTGATACCGACTGCATGGTTTTTACAACAGCAAAATTTTGAAGATCTTTTGAGGACAGAATAGCCGGTAATGCTCAGTTCATCCTCACAGCAGCCCTATACTGAAAATGAAGTAAAAAATGAATTCACACACAGCTACTAAACCATCTCTTATTCGTGACTCAACCAAAGCTTAAGCAGATCATTGTGAGATGCCACGCTAATAAACATCTGCAAGTGTTTAGATTGTAACCAGTTTTACCTGCCAATGTCTTGATCATGTTTTATTTCTGAACTACAGGCCCTAATCAAGACTGCAAACTGCATGTATGTGTGACTGTGAGAAATATATCTGTGATGTCATATTCCAACCCTAATCCATGACATGGGTCTACTAATCAACTTTTTATGCATGGGCCATATACATCAAAATACATAGGTAAAAACTGTGATACATAATCTTTCAGTTTTCCTTTCAAAATTTTATAACAAACGGCTGCAATATTTTAAAGGAATATGCAAACTTTCTACAGTTAAAGGGAAATTTAAATGTTTATGGACATTTAATACACCAATGTAGGTGAGATGATGGCCCAGAATAGATATACTTAACTGGTTGAACTTAACTTGTGTCACTGACAAAAAGAAGCAACGTGACCCATCACAAGGTCTGTCCTATTGAGTGAGTTTTTGCTCGGGAAAGGTCACACATCCTTGGTGTACATAAAACGACCACTTGGGACACCAAGCAACTCTAGGTGTAAAAGATAAGGAAGCAGTGGACAAAGATATAAGATGTGCTGACAGCAGAAGAGAAGACAAAGACTGTATAATTAGATAATTCACCATGATATAATAAACATCAGTGGAAGAAGCCATGCAACATGATGATGTTAAAATAGAGGCAATGACCGATATCCTTACACTACATACGCCAGCTCTGTGCAATACTTGGCCTCATGTTCCCTATAGTCATAAAATTCTGTCCTAGAGGTGTGACATAAGTCATTAATGGTAAAAAATCTGTAATGGATTAGAAATGACATCAGTCTTGGGCCTTCTGGAATTGTAGGTCTCTATTTTGTTACCACTCCCCACATTGACCATTAAAATTAATATCCATATTTCAACCTGACCATTCTCAAATATCTTGCTCAGAAGCAGGGGTACAGCTACCACACAGCACGAGTTTGCAAAGCATATGAGCCCATCACAACAAAATATTGTTTTTACACTAACAGAACACCCACATTTAAGATGATTTTGAGTGTGTGTGCAAGACCTCAACTTCACACCAAAATGCTTCAGTGTTGCCAACTGTTGCATAATAGTAGCACATACCAAGTTTGGCAACAGTGCAGGAAAAGAAGCAGAGATTTTAAATGTGTGTGTAAATCTCAACAAAAGATATGGTACCAACAAAAGATGTGGTACCTCCTCAAATTCCCCATCAGTTTGCTCATGCACTCTCCCTGTTTAAAAAAAAGTGTTAACTGGGAGAGGGGAGGAAAAAAGTCAACCAATCTTCATTAATACTTTTTATGCAGCAAAGTTGTTTGGAAAGTGAATTTTCTGAAATATATAATGTTCTCTTGTTTTTCATGCTTCTGGTACTTGTGACCAATGCTGAAAGGTCATTTAGCAAATTAATAATAAAAAACTACACAAGAAATTTGACTGGCCAAACCTGGCTAAATGATCTTGCTATTCCTGGTATCAAACACAAAAAGCAATCAGAATGAATACTAAAGAACTTACCAGTGGTCTTGCAAAGACAAAGGCCAGGAAGAATATTTTTTTAAAATCAGAACCTAGTTTGGAGTTTCATGGAAATATACAACAGATCTTCAAATTTTCCAGAAAATGTGTTATTGTACAGGCTATTACTGTTCAGGGTGGTGCACATCTTAGTGCATGTTTTGCTAAAAATTTACATATGTCCTCAATGTGATATTATGTCAATTTTGTATACAATTATAAAAAATAAGATTTTTTAAAGCAGCCTTACTTTAAAACAAAGTCTATTTGTAACTATTTTATAAAACGTGGTCCTGTACTTCACAGGTACAACAGTCTGCTAGTAAGCTGTGCATAGGAGCCCCAGAATCCTAGCTATGCCGCTGCTCAGAGGCATGGTATTTGCGATCATTAAGAGCCACAGCCTGTCATCTCTCAACACACAAGGTTATATGCAGCATATTAACAATACAGATTAAAAGCTATAATGGAAATACAGAAACAAGAACTATCCGTTACATAAAAAACAGCACCAAAAAGGTCAATGGTCTTGTTAAGAATCACTCTGTATTACTGTGTGTGTTTTAAAGTTCCCCACCACACATACCAGAATTTCCTTTATGAATCTGCAATAAACTTTATGAACATATAGGCACTAAATCTGTCTGGTACACTTTAAAATATACAATCTCAATCAGACTGGCATACTTTCAGAAAGAACAGTGGGTTGCTGGCAGGCCTGTTTTAGCTCCTCATAACCTCTAACACAATCAATCTGTACAGCATTCTTTGACCAAAACATATAAACACGAAGTCATTTAACAGCCCCTTGCAAGGTAGGGTCTGAATTTGTTGCGAATACATCTACCTGGAAACAACCACTACAAAACCATGACTTTTATAAACTATTTAGTAATACTGATCAAAAATACATTAACAGTAATGAACTTCTTCGCACACACAACGCACATGTTTCTTGCACCAAGCACCTTTAAAGATGAGTGTGCAATATACTAGTACACATTCAGTTGTGTCTGCTATTGTCATACAAGATACCACTCAGAATGTTACACAGTACTGTGCAGCTACTTGTATTCAGGAACACATTATATTTTCTTCCTACTTACTTTCTAAGCAGTAGCCTTCTTCAGAATACTTACAGCTGCAAGTATTGTACACAGACTGGCATAATCAAAAAATTAGAAAATCTGAAAAAATACGCAATTATGTAGGTAAAACTGAGTAACTGCCATACTTTTAGTGAAATTCAAATAATATTAACTTGTAGAATTCAACAACACCCATTTTTGTGTGTAAAGATGATCTATAATACTGTTTTATAAAATGTTTAAGTATTTTACACTGAAAAGAATTGTGCATTTATGACTTGCTCCACATCCTGTCGTCTTTGTGATACACTTATGGATCCATGGAATGTACACACACACACACACACACACACACACACATACGTATGTACATACGTACGCATGCATGTATGACATACCCAGACAACCCTTCCACTGATCCACTTTAACACATTATGGCCCTGGAAGGACACTGAAATGACAGTAATAAACCAAGAGGATCCTATCTTGCAAAAAGCCATCACTGACTGACTCAACTGCTTCTATTTACTGCTGCTGCATTTTGTCTCTATTTGCAGTTAAGAGTAGTTTTTCATTTGGTTCCCATTAAAACAATATAAAAACAATGACAACCTGAAAAACAATGCCCTGCCTAGCAATTCTGTAGTGGTAATAAACATAAAATACATTTTAAATACATTCTGCAGCCAGCATCGAAACTGTCATGCTACATTAAATTTTGTCACTGCATTCAAGATTCCACATCCCATGGTCCTCCCTGTTTGTCACTATGCACAGGTCAACACAGTTTCTTCACAAATCTTGACAAGCTAAGATTAACATATTTTATGGACCATAAGACACAGCAACATCTTAGAAGGAATAGTTAGAAAAAAAAAATTTCAGACACATTTTATGCCTAGGCAAAGCATGATTTATTCAACAGTTACTATTTTTTAAACAACCAAATAAATGCACTGTTTATTACTATTATTTATATTAAAATAATAGTAATAAACATTTGTGCATTTAGTTGGTTGTTTAAAAATATTAAGTGTTTATCAATGCATGGAATGAAATAAAATATGACTTCTGCCTAAGCAGGAATCACCAATTTCTGAGGTTACAAAATATTTGTTTCATAGTCCACAGGCATCTCATGCTATTCTAGTATAATTACACATGCTTAGTCCATGGTAGAAGATACAGATAAAGGTGTCTTTGTACATGCCATGAAGGCATATAGGGGAAATAGAGGCACACTTCCACTCATCTTTATCTCAGTTCTAGATGGAGGTCAGTGGGCAGTCCATGCCCTGACCACTTTACTCCTAGGGAAAGGGCCCCCAGTACCCATTGGATAGGAGACTAGGTGGGCCCCAGAGCCAGTCCAGATGTTTTGGAGAAAACTCTCTTTCCCTCGCTGGGATTCAAACATCAGATCATGCACCGGTGCCTAGTTGCTACACCAACTATGCTATCGCAGCTCCTGCTTGCCTATGACTCCATAAATCTGCCAACTTCCAAACGCTGTCCAAGTAAAATCAGCAATGACATTGTGTGACTGCCCATCTTCTCACTTCAGAAATGATCACTGCTGTAGACATAGAAGTTCCACTGTGTTAGTGATCAATTATCCAGTTCTTCACTTCTTCTTCTAGGGAGGGCTGTTCTACAATACATCTAGGAAGACTGTGTTCATTCTTCCCTATTTTTGTCCTACTTCTGTAAATCTTCTTCTTGTCTTCTCCACTCATACATTACTTTCTTGGTTGGATGTACACCAACATGCTTTTGGTTGCTGTATTACCATGCTCTTTCCCATATTTTTATCACATTTAATTTGCAACCTACAGCATAGAAGCTCCTTGTCTGTTTACCACACATTCCCTTAGATGTACACATTTACTTGACAAACCCATTATCACTGCACACTACTGAGCAACCTGTGTTGGGAACAGTAAAGGAATAACCACAGTTATCCCCCCAGTAAACAAAGAAATCTCATGATCAGTAACTGTGAAGGTTATATTGATGCACCATAGCACTGTAAGACACAAGAGAATTGCACACTGTGTTAATAAGGGGAAAAAGTGTGTCTTAATGGTCCAGAAATTATTGTAGTTTTGACATTAATTTCTGAGCATAAAATCTAAAACAATATGACTTGCCTACTTCATATTTTTCCTGCATCACTTCCCTTAATATTTCAGTTTGTAACCTTTCTTCAATTTTTTATTACACTTCTTCAACAAACTCAATCATGTCCTTTTCTTTTCTCTTGCTACTTCATCAATGCAAACTTCGGGCCCTAGACATTCTGTGAAACAAGTCACAACCCATTTGAATTAGTGGAGATAACTAAACAAGAGAGTTACAAACAGACCATTCATGTCATTCCCTGTGTACTGCATTCTGGATTTATTTTCATTGTCTTCGTTTATTTAGAATCTACATGAAGATGAGGCATTTGGATGAACGTGGCACATTACACATATCAGAAAGATACGTTTTTATTCGTTAGTAAATAAATTACATTTTCATAAAAACAGAGCATACTTAATACAACACTTGCCAGCTAAGTCAGTGACTGGCTGTTTGCTTGACAATGAGGTTGCAATTCGTGGCAAGGGGAGGAGTAGTTCTTCTTTCCACCATGCCCAGGGCCCAGCAGTCAATGCAGCCTCATATTCAGTGGATTATGGATGCTGAATTAGACTAATTTTGAAAATGATCACTCCCTGCCATCTAAGTTAAGGATGCATACAGATTTACCTCCACTCTCCCATACACATTCATGGAATGGTGCTTTGGAGCAGGGGCAACTTCATCTTCTTCTACCTTCGCTGTTCAATAAATATGATAAATAACTGTAACAACTAGAATCTCTATCCCCCTCCAAGATCCAAAACAACATTACCTACAGGTACATTTTCTGAGGACTAGATACTACCCACTTCATCATATTTATATATTATTTACATTTAAATGTAATTCTCTTTCAAATCACTTTCAAGTCATTATTGGCAACAAAAATATAAAACATAACATATAAATTCAAATTAGTGCAAAAGAACATGGTGTACTTGAAGACAGAAGGTGAAAACTTCAGGACAAGCGGGAAAGGTATCACATACTCTACATGAAGATTGAGAAATGTTACTAGGCCATATTTCATTCCAAAACGCAAAATTATGGAAAGGGTATGTTTCTAATATTGACAACTTATTATAGAATTAAAGAAGTAAGTAACAATGAAGTGTGAATTATAAGACCAGGTCAGAATTCACGGTTTGCTTTAACCTTCCAGTGGATGTGCTGGATCTAAGAGTGAAAAAAAAAAGTTTACTTCCTAGTAGTAAGAGTTTCTACCCCCTCCTTCCCTGTCCTTCCCCAGTACTGTGGAGTCTGTTCTTCTGGGATATGACACTGTCAACGGGCAATGAAACCTCAGTGTTTTAAGGTAGTGTAGTGTCCTCATCTTTGACAATCCAGGTGTCCATGAAGAATGCCACAACACGGGTGGCTCAACATTTATGGATAGTGTAATTGATGACTACCTAACCAGCAAGGTTAAGGGGCCAGTCAGGGAGCAGTTGAAGGGGCAGGATGTACAACTGTGTTGCTGGAAAGTGACAAGATACAGGCACATTGAGGGCTTATCACCACTGGTGACCCATGGGAGAATGGACATTAAGCAACAAGCAGCACAGGGCTGAAAAGAAACAATACAAGTGACAGGGAGCAGTTTCTGCCATCACACCACATAATGCCAAATGGCCAGCCACATCACTTGCTATGTACCAGTCCAGGAACAAAGCCACCCTTCTGCACATAAACAAAAGACCTGAAAAGGGCTAGGACTAGGATGAGGTGAAGTGAGGTAAGGCAAAGTGTGGAGGGTAAGGGTTGTTGGGCTGGTAGAATGTGAGAAGTGCAGAAAAGGAATCTTATTAGATCCAGGTAGTTGTCAGCATCACTTGACAACTCGCAGCAAAAAGACATGGCTACTAAAAATCTCTATCTTTGGACCCATCAGACCCACTGTGCCCAATAGCAGCAGTTTTCTTGAAGATATATTTTATGAGTAAATTTATTTTTGCACAACTGTTACACATTTTCTGTGATATATTCTTCGTTTTGAGATATTCTGTTTCATCGAATGTAAGCAACATGACGAGAACAGTGTCTCCTGACTGACGGAAACTAAAATGAAGGATTCAGATGAAGAGCAGCACACAAAAGACATAAGTTGTGAAAACATGGTTACTGAAGAGATGAAATGACTGCTGGAAGAATTCCCTGGACATCGTTAAAACCTGTGATTGAGCACATGAACAGAGACCCAAAAAATCACAAGAAAGACAAAATTAATATGCAAAATTGCGATAAACTGCACTCCGTCCATTACGTATACATCTCAGGCTAATACCTTCACACCAGTTGAACACACATGACCTTTGAGATGGAGGCAGAATCAATATTAATCAAATCCCTATGTCTAATCAAAAATCTTGTCTTTTTATTAAACCATTTGAGGGTTAATGATTGTAAAATACAAGAGGAAAAAAGGAAAGTGTACCAACAAGATTGTTGCAATTCATGTAATTTTTGAAGAATGTGCTCAAACGTACCTGGCTTGTAAGAATAAATATTACTGAATTATGTGACGTTACCTGAACACTCATGTAACTAATTACCGACATTTCAGAGCGACCTAATAAAAAGCGCTGAATTCAGAAGACAAATTTTAGAATTACATATAGTGTGAGAATTTACTCAAGAAAAGTTTGAACAATGTCCTGGAGATATTAAATAGACAATCACAGTACAGTAGTGGTGGTAAAAATTCCAGAACAGCGTCTTCTAACATCTGGACAAACAAATACCAGCGTGAGCAAAGGACAGAAAAATTCACTTTCTGCAAGAAGTGCTTCATATACTTATGCTTGGAACACATGATCATTTGATGTCAAGCTTGTTTCCTGTGAGATGAAGACACCAAATAATTATCCAAAGAAAAAAAGCTTATGTTCATTTTCACTGATTCCAGTTATGTTTGTTTCTTGTAGGCTAGGAACTACGCATGTGATCTGCAGCACTCACTATGACAGAGTTTTGTTTTTGTAACAGTAAATACCAAAACAGGTCAAATTCATACCCCTATTAATACTTCGTTATTTCAGGGCCCATACTGATAACATGCAATTAGTATAATACCTAATAATTTGTGGTAAATATTAATTTTTTTTCATGACTCATTTTGCGTTATTTAACTGCATTAGCCTCCTAGTTTCTCAGACCCAGCACACCTGAACACATTACACACTGGACATGACCACTGTAAGGTTAAAATGCACACTTCTTTTTATAAAAACACAAAGATAACACAGTCTTTAAAAAGACAATAATAATAAAATTAAAACAAGAATTCATACACTACTCACACAAACAAAACACTCTTATGAACTTCACTAATATTAGGATCTGTCCTAAGATATGCACCTAGGATAACTAATAAAAGTACCATGAATCTGTTCAGAAAACTGTTCTGCAGCACACAGAAATGCTATAACGCTACCCACAAGTCAAACACATTTAAAAAGTGCATTTGAACTGCTGCATCAAGGTGTCAAAGAGAACATTACCTACAGAGTGTCTGAAAGCAGCCAATTAATTAAGAATTGTCCTGTAGTACTCGATTCCTTGTTTTTTATGTTACAACGGAACACAGCACATGCTTTGCGATCCCCTTAACAAGTTCCCTGGGTGTCTGGAACTACGTACATTGGGAACTAGTGCTGTCACCTTGTATTCAGGAAATGGGCTATTAAAAGCTCATCAGGCCTAGCAGTTACCCTCAATGAAGATTTCCGTGGTCTTCCTCAGTACTTAAAAGTAGAACCTAAAAATTGTAATCCTTGGAAGGCCTCAAAAACATCAAGCCAATGCCAAGTAATTTCACCATGTGTTGCGGTTATATGAAGTGCTTCACGAGGGATACTTACAGAAAACTTTTGAACAACTGTATGGCAGCTACTGTTTCTCTGAAAATCAGGAATATCAAATGCATTTGGTCTCAGTCAATGCAGTCACAAAGAATGTGTAAAATGACTCATGTCATGTGAAGCTTATGGAAAATGGCATCATGAAGGGCATGGAATACGCATCACAATGACATGATCTCTGGCCTTTCACAGACCTAACCTGTGTGTAACAAACCAACAAAGGGCCTTACACAGTTAAGTGGATTATTCATTCTCATATAACTGTTGAAAGGCTCAGATACAGCACATTCAATGTTTAAAATATGGCACCCTCCCTTAGTAACAGAGCCCAGCAGAAACTTCAATGTGGTACACATAATGAAGGCTTCTACCAGAGATTTTACACCAGAAAATCAACAAGAGCAACAACAGACAAGTGAACTGTACTGTAAAAGTACAGTTGTAAATTCCGTTTTGTCATAAAAATGATACTCAATCTCATTTCAGATTAATATTACACAAAAAAATTTCACTGAATTGCAAGGACGTGAAGTGCAGTCATACTTTCAATCAACATTGTATGAAATAATAAAAGAAATACAATCCATAAAAACCATCTATGAGAAATACAGCATTCTGAACAGTGTGCAGGCTTTTAATTTGAAGGAATAGCACTAACACGAAGCCTAAATCCACTGAATAATACAGCACTTAACATCAGGCTGAACTTGATAAGTAATGGAATCATTTTGGTACAGAATAAAAGCTTTTACGTTACCAATGGAGGATTGCTTTTACATGGGTGCTGGGTGGGGCTATACTGCAGTGATTTTGGGCCACAGGGCCAAAGAAAGCTAGTGGCTTATACACTTCCGATTGTAAACAAGTATCACAGCACTACCTATGTAGCACACTTCAGAAATTGTCACTTTTAGAACACAATTACAAAAGATACAGATTATGAAATTGACTAAAGCAAGCTATCTTAGTCTTTTACCAACTAGATGGTATATAAAACTCCATACCACAGCAAAATAAAAATAACTGAATACAACAGACTTGGCTGATTCACAGCGTCTCTGTCAAGATGAACTTCACTATACTAGCTGGCTGTGGGCCAGCAGTGCCAGGAGACAGGTTGAACAGCTACCGGTTATTTGGACTTACTGAACATACTTTACAGTATACCAAATAATCACACAAATAATAAATACACCCAAATTAATTTGGCCACAGTATTTGAAACTTTAACTGGTGGTCTCAACATGTCAAAATGTGCAGTGGATGCAACATGACTTTCTTACACCCAGCTGTATGTATGAAATTAATGTTACTAGGGACAAGAAATTGCATCTCCCCCCCCCCCGCCATTCTGAAATATTCATATTTAATGTACTGATTTAAGAGCTTTTTATACCTACAGTACCTTATACAGTACATGTACAGAAAGTAAAAAATTAGTAACAGCCACATTCTTAATACAGCAAAATTCCATTAATCCGACATCTTATAATTCAGAAATCCTGACACTCTGGCACTTTGGGAGAGGAGTCCCAAGACTGGAAGTTTTGCTCCATGCCTGACAAAAGTTTCAATAGCGAAACACACAGATCTCAGGGACATGTTCAAAAATGCCTCCCAAAGTGTCTGCAATCAACAGTTCTGGTATGTCCTGATCCCTTTTGTCCTACTCCATCAACTTCTTCAGCCACAAAGACTCCAGAAAAACAAAGAAGAGGGCCCTGATGTCCCTGATGAAGGAGATATCCAAAGGGAATACTCCTGTGATTAGTTATACAGCCCCAGTATAGCAGCAGGAACAAACAACTACCTGTAATAACTCAGATCAGTGGAGGTACTGGCTGATAATCCAGAATATTTGACAAGCAGCACCTGTCTGATCCTGTGTGAGTCAGATTAAGAGAATTTGCTCTGTGTAAACATCAACAAAAGGTACCATAATCAAAAGTGATAAACATTTGAAGTGAAAAAGCAATCAACACACTCAGATCTGAGGTTTTCATAGCAGTGTGGATTCATATTGTGGACTTCTGGACTGTGACACCACACTGTAGTCTGGTGGGTCAAGACAGATATTTCTAGGAACATAGTGCCTCCACTTCCAGGGTAAACATTCCTTCTTCTACTCTGAAGGAGTAGAAGACCACAACATGGAAAGTTGTCAAGTTCAGCCTAAGCCTCTCTTACACAGTAGCATGAAAGAGGAACAGAAAAACTGAGTAACAAATATGTGCAAAATGTTGGTGACAGATCTTGTAATGTCAGTTTTAAGGCTGCAGCAACCCCTGTTCATACAATCCCAGAACATATCATTCAGTTTCATATGTTTTACATCATGTGATGAAAGAAATACTCAAATATAGAGGAAATTTAATTACATTCCATATAACTCTTTTGTAGTTGTGCACACTCCCTGCAAATAGCCAAATTATTTATAACAGTATGAAAGTACACCCAAATGATAATATTAACAGTATTTTCAATAGCAAATTAATCTTACATTCCAAGTGTGGCAGTTTGAAACAACCTAGAGAGGGAACAATTCTATTTTGCTGGACAGTCACAGGTCTGCAATGTAAGCATCTGGACCATAGCCACTTATATGCTTCATCTTCAAACTTTTAGTTGAACATTTCATGTTATTATGGCCATAGCAGGACATCACAACAGATGGTAGCACCTATTAAAGCAACTAATAAATTATTTCATAGTTTGTTTATTTTACAGAGACGCAAAGTAAAGATGAAGTTTACTGCTGAACCTGCAGGAAAGAATACCTTTTAAAATTGATTTACTTCATTCTGAAAGACAATTTACATAAAAAAGGACTTTCTTCACGCAAAAATATGACATTGCTCATTCAATGTAAAAAAGCATTCCACTCACTTTGTGTATAAAAAAAGTGCTGGGTCTAACACGCCAGATTCAGCTTCTTTTTTCATTTGGTGTGGTTGGTCAAGAAATACTTACTGAAAAATCGTCATATCAATTTCACAATTTGGCCAGAAGTGCACATACACAACGTACTGAACTATAGCAGCAGAACTCAGGTCCACTGTTGGTATTTAAATTACATTCTCTCTTCTCGTAATAAAATAAATTAGCACACAGACAGACAAGAGTTTCTTTTTAGCAAGTCAAAAATCACACAATGACTTGGTTAGCAAGGTCACAAGACCAGATGGAGGAAACAGCAGGAAGCAGAACTGCGAAATGCTAAAATCGCTATCAACAAATGGGGAAGAGATCCAAAACTGGACAGTCACAGCTCCATGTTTCCTCCCTGGTCTTGCGGGGCTGCCACTTGGAACACATTCACGCAGGGCAAGAGCGGCTATCATCGTGACTGTGAAGACTCCTCCTTCTTGTGTAAGTCCACCACTTGTGTGCCGTCCAGCGGTCTGGTTGAAGGAGGGGTTGGGCATGCCAGTTTGTGTCCTATTGGCCCTGGTCCTGGTCCAGGACCAGGTCCTGCCCGATGATGGAGATGATGATTATTTTGCATTGCTCCTGAGGGACTAGGTGCCTTTCCCCGTAAATGGGGCCCTGGGGGTGGTGGGTAGGGCTGAAATAACTTGGCACGTTCTTCTTCTTCAGCTCTAAATGCAGCTGCCATCAACGGATTAAAACGCAGCTGCTGAAGTGGGTCAAACCTGTATGCATTATCTCTGAAAGGATCTGCTCCTGGCCAAGCTGAACCAGGACCAGTGGAAAAGTGTGGTGGTATTGGAGGAGCACCTAGTACTGGTGGGACCACTCTGGACCGATCCAACAATGTTGGAGGAGGGGGAATACTATGGGGGTGTCGAGATAAATAGTGGTGGGGATGGAAGCGAGCATCAGTTGCCGCTCCGGGCCGACTCAATAAAACCACGTCATCTTCCTTGCCAGTCCGAGGCTCTTCCTTCACTCTCACCCCATCACCATCTGGTGCAGTTCCATTTCGAATGGGTGACCTGTCTCGAGATATAATTTTGTTGCTGTTTTCAACACGCTGCTGGTGAAGAAGACGTTCTCGTTCTCGTTCCCGTTCTAGTTCTCGTCTCTCCAGCTCTCTCCTCTCCTTTTCCCTTCTTTCCCTCTCCCTCTCTTTTTCCCTTTCTCTTTCACGTTCACGTTCCCTCTCACGCTCTGCCTCCAACTTCCGCTGTTTTTCTTCCCTCTCTCGTTCTCGTCGTTCTCTCTCACGCTGTTCTTCCCGTTCTCGCTCCCTACGACAACGTTCCCTCTCCCGCTCACGTTCTCTCTCTCTTTCCTCAAGCTCCCTCCTCTCCAATGGACTTGGTTCAGGTTTCAGACCCCACGGACTTGCAGCCGACGTTGGGAAACCGCCCGCGGTTCGTTGCAGTCTAAAAGATGAATACTTAAATGCATACAGAATAACATGATTCAGAAGACTTTCACATCATAAAATTATCTCCTTCAGTTATCACTCACCGGCTCCACGGATCATGAACAGGCCCAAGGGCTGGGAGGGGAGGTAGGTCTCTTGGTGATGGAAAAACTGATGTTCCAAGACCAGGAAAAGCAGAGTTTGGACCGCTGAAAGTTGCAGGGTATCGTCCAAATGGAGACACTCCACTACCTGCAATGCCACAAAACCATTACAATGAAATCCACTTGTCATATATCAAGATACTTAGTACTTCCATACATGTCCTACTTACTAAGATGACTGGTAGGTGGGTTAAGAAAGCTGCTCGGGTGAGGTGTGGTATCGAAGGGTGGTCCTCTGTGTCCTGAAAGAGAAGTGGCAAATGTAGGCAGGTCATGAGGGCGGGGTGCAGGAGTTAGGCCACTAGGAAAGAGATGGTTTGGTGGCCTAAGCAGTTCAGCCTTTCCTGCTCCAGCTTTTACTTCCTGCTGCTGCTTCTGCTGATGGTGATAGATCTCCCAAGCAATGCGAACATGCATTGCATTCCAACGACCCGATTTCTGCAATCACACAATTAATAAACCATAAACCACTTAAACAAACAAACAAACAAACAAACAAACAGAAGTGTGCAAATAATAAGTACAAAGTATAATGTCAAGATGACAACCTTCTGATAGCTGAGATGAAGTACATTTTCACTGCCATGTAACTGGGGGATCGTTGTACTTTTCTGGATTTGCACCACACTGAAGCAATAAAAATGACTAATACTTCAGATGGACGTGCTAGCTGCCTAGGTAAGGTTCTAATAACAGCAAATTAGCATCAGATGGAACATAAAAATATAACAGACTGTAATAACCATGTAGCCTCTTTGAATACTAATGTTGACAAGGCAGTAAAGATAAACACAGAGAACAGAAGATGGCTTTACGTGTGTAACTTGATGACAACAGCAACAAAAGTACATACAGTGAAACTTGTATTTTACATTCCTTGAAGCCATGTCTTCCTTGATTCTACGTACATTTTTATAGGTCAGATCGAAACTTCTGTAACAACAAAGTTTGTGCTGTCCACACACTTCCTCAATTATACATTCAAAGTGAAGACAAACTGGCCTGTTGCTGTCACTTTAAGTACCTTCAATTGGAAGAAATTAAAAAAAGTCATTTTAATTTCCTGTCTCCTACACTGTCTTTGTGTATGCTCACTATCCTGTGGCTTCAAAGTTGTGCCAGTAGAGCAGAGCTGCGTTTCCTACTGATGCAAAGCCTGTCATGCCTGACAGTTCCATGTACTTATTAGATCAGTGTCGGCGTTGCTTTTTGAATCTACCAAAAACAGAACTCACAAAACAGTTTTTTATTTTATCTTCTGGTCATGATATGTTATAAGTGACTGCAAGCTCCCACTCTTAGTAAGTTGCTGTATTAGCACTACTTTGTAAATCTACTGTGAATGAAACCAGCAAGCAGTTTTATTTAACTTCTGGTTGTGATTCATTTGATGACTGAACTGAAGAAGAGGGAAGCCTTCTCCCTTTACAGAAAATGGACATTCTACCCTAAGTGGATGCTAATGCAAAATATGTGTTGCACTGGCTACCAGATTACGAGTTGTACTGTCCACATTCAACACCACTGTTTAAAAAAAAAACAGGAGACATGATGAAGTGTTATACACAATGTGAAAGGTTCTCTGATCAAAGGAATAGCCTGAAACAGCCAACATTTCAAGAAATGGGGAGTTTCAAGACCATGTGATTTAACCCTTTAAAGACGAAACCTGTCTGTTTTATATAAGCACTCAGTGCGTACCGCGCTGTAAACACTCACCACTTCGGTTATAAAAACCAGTCTCTTAATGTTTTATAAGGCAAAAGTTGCTGTTTGTTCTGAGATCCGTACAAGGCGCATAAACGCAATGTGGGCACCACGTAGAATTTTTTAATATTAAATCTGGTCGTACGTAAAGTTACCACTAGACTTTAAAAGGTTAAATAAGCCACAGCCAGCAATGCAGTAATCCACAGCACACTGCTGAGAGAAGAGGATCTACACTTTGCCAAACACTGGGCAATTCAGATTTCACTGGTTATAATGGCTGGATCAGCAGCTTCAGGCAACAGTGTTGAGCACACAGCAGTAATGGAACAGTGCATATGTGTAAGACTTTTCAACAAACAGTGGAGGAATGCAGAAATGAACAGTTACTTAAAATCAGCAAGGGTTACTAAACTCAGAACATCTACAATGCTGAAAGCGTGAGCTATGCTTCAAGCTCCCACCTAACAAGGCAATCGGTCTGAAACAGAATCCTTGCAATGGTGGAAAGAATTCTAAGGAGAGTATAATGCTTCCGTTAGCCTGCAATGCTCATGGACTGACAAACTCTCACCTTGAGTTAACAGAAGAGTGAAAACCCTTATTTCTGTGAAAATGTCAAAAAGCTGCTCACAAAATATAAATACACAAGTCTCCTAAGGGATGTGAAAGACATCCTTTACCCCCAGACTGCATCAACATTCTGCAATCACTTTACCAGGGAATAATCAGGCCATTCAGACATTATTACATATATGTGAGAAAAGTTATTTCTGTGCTTTATCACAAGTTGCTTCATAATGAAACACTCATGAAGGTGAATGTGTTGGATGCTAACTTCATTATGGGATCGTAGTGCTGTGTCACACATATGGCAAAGAGGGCAGGATGAGATTGTGAGGACAGCGAAAGAAGAGTTACACTTCCAGCTGCTGAGATTACATACTGCGTTGATGGTAGATAAATTAAATGCTAGACAGGAGCACTGGCGGAAGGCAAATGAGAGGGTAAAATCTAATTATTCGAGAAGAACTTTTCCCAGTGTGTCTGCAGCAACAGACTGCCAGCTAACTACCTGAGTCAAGGAAAAAGCTGAGACGATAGCGAACACTATATGATTTCCAATTTTATGTAGGCAGAATGTACACCTGCACCACATATTCGAATGGAGACACAACTACAGCGACCTGCAACAAGTGGTTCAAACTTGACACATAAGCAGTGTTATGCTTCAGTTTCAATGTAAGATCTAATAAATCCAAAATGGAACCACACATCAAAAGAGAACACTGCTGCCATCTGAATCCACTGCTCAAAGGAAACATTTCACGTTAATGTGGACAGAGTTCTGTTAAGTCTCAAAGCAATCAAATCAAGCAAACTTGGTATATGCAGGCAAGGCCAAGTCAATGAGCCAGAGCAGGACCCCTGATATCACCATAATGGCCTTTCCATTAACACTGTTATGCCACTAACCACAGAAAAGAATGCAAACGATAATGGGACTCATCTGGCAAATTCAAGGTACAGTTATTAAAAATAAATAGTAATAAATACACAAAGTTCACATACTTGTACCTTTCACTGAAATCATCAACATATATCTTCTTTACACAGTTTCATTAAAACTCCTCATACAATAATTTCTTCTGGTCTTTAAGGCTTGCTACTTGCCATATTTACCCAAACGTAAGACTCCCCCTTAACAATCTTCAATTTTCAGGAATATACCTGTACAGAATGTGTTTAACATTTTTCATATGATGAATTAGGAAAAAATGCTCACCTTGTATTCAAGTAAATATGATACATTATTTACATGTTTTCATTACATGCTATTATGAAGAACTGTTTTGAAAAAAAGGGTTATTTTACTGTGTAGCAAACCCATTCAGGATTGAGCTAATGGCAACTGTTGAAGGATGCTATGATTTTAGAATGGTCCTCTGCTGTTATTATATCATAACATAACCAATCGCACAAAATTTTACAGAGTAAAGGAGGATATAGGTTAACTACATTTACACTCAACTAAAGGATGCAAATTTTTCAGCAGCAAGCTTCGTTCAGGCAAGACATAATTTTCTTTGTACAGCAAAATGCCATTACAACGAATTTCACCTGTGACCTTCTCAGGTAAAATTTTATTATAAGAAAAAGCAAGTAAAATGTGCAACAGATTTCCTAAATTGCAAAAAAAAACTGCTGTTTATTACGAATACAATTAAAGATGTGTACACACTTTTATCTGCCTAAAAGTATGCGAAGTTAGCTTACTAGCAAAAGCCATCCTACATGCAAGTACTGTATTCATTACAAAACACTGATTCAAACATGTAACATTTTGCATTAGTGAAGACAGTCACACACTATGATACTAATTCAAAAATATACCAGAATTTATCCAAATTCTACATTTACATAAAAATATGGCATGAATATGGTGTGTAATGTGGGTTAACGCCTCCAAATTACAGTCAACTTTACCTTAATGGTCTTTACCCAACTCAGTGACGGTTAACAGCCCATTTTTTGAATAATGGCAACTATTAAGTTTGTTGATTTGTGCACTAATTAACAACTGTATCAACAACAGGATACATATGGTCAAATGGGACATACATATATTATGTAGTGCAAATGGGAAAGGATTGGTCAGGAAGAAGCTGCTGCCTATTTCATGATACCACACTGGCATTTGCTTGGAAAGACTGCAGAAAATCACACAAAAATGTCATGATAACTAGGACCTGAGACTGAAGACTGGCCACCTCATGAATACACACCTATGAGCATTACCACTATTCAAACCTACATGGATAGCACCTATGCTGTCAACTTCATTGCCAACAATGGTGTTTTACATCCTGGATTTTCCAGATCATAAGATGCACTCAGGTTTTAGAAAGCAAATTTTGGGAAAAAGTGCTTTACAGCACATACATGCAACATACATTCATGGATACTTACTACACAAAATGTCTGTGCATAACAATGCTTTCACTCATTCACAGAACACCACCAGTTTGTCATTAGAGTCACATTTGTCATTGCCAGTATTGTGGTCTTCAGAGTACACCAACTGTCAGTGCCATTAAGGGCATTACTGATTAAACATTGCTGAAAGAATAGACAACTGTCTCATTTCACTAACGCCCACAAATTTTTCACCCATCTGTACACCTCTGAAAAGGATGGCACTTAACATGCTGTGCTGGTGTGAAATTGTGGTTTGGTGCTTCCACCCATTTGGTCCACGTGTCATGTAAGAATGCTTTAAAGGATTTATTAATTGAGATGTCCAATGGCTGCAGTTGACTAGTAAGAGCTTCTGGATTCACAGAAACCTGTGTGTAAGAATGCTTTAAAGGATTTATTAATTGAGATGTCCAATGGCTGCAGTTTACTAGTAAGGGCTTCTGGATTCACAGAAACCTGTGTGTCTAGCTCTGTGACCATCGTCCATTACACGCAACCTGAACTGGTCACATACTAACAGAACTGGTTTTCTAAGATGGCCATCTGGACATTTTGACTATATGTTCTCCACCCACAATTTCACTCCTTTCCCACTTTATTTTTTTTTCTTCTTGGGGAATAAAGGACATGTTCTAATGAGGTATGTGTAAGGTCTTGCATACACACGCTATGCAACAACATACAGCCTGGCATACTGGGGGGGGGGGGGGGGAAGTTGAGGAAACTAAAT